>PVJS01008973.1:19624-51801 GCA_004027185.1 Glis glis | reverse complement strand
GTACTTGGGAGGCTGAGACAGGAGAATTGCAGGTTTGAGACCAGCCTCAGCAACTTAGCGAGATCCTGTTTCAAAATAAAAATAAATAAATAAATAAAAAGGGCTGGGGGTGTAGCTCAGAGGTAGAATGCCCCTAGGTTCAATCCCCAGTAACACACACACACACACACACACACACACACACACACATACACACACACACACACAAAGGCCAGGCGTGGTGGCAGATGCTTATAATCCCAGTACTTGGGAAGCTGAGACAGTAAGATTGCAGGTTCAAGGGCAGCCTCAGCAAATAGTGAGACTCTCATCAACCTAGCAAGACTCTGTTTCAAAATAAAAATAAAAATAGGGCTGGGGAGTGTAGCTTGGACATAGAATGCCCCTGGGTTCAATCCCCAGTGCCACCAAAAGAATACGCTCTGTGAATCTCCAGAAATTATGGGCATCGTATTCTCAAAAGGATCTGAAACTCTAGAAAGTTTAAGAACCTCTCATCCAGGGCGACTTTAGGGAAGGGAAAGGTTTGAAAAGATAGAGAGGAGTAGAGGATAGAGGGCTGAACGGGGAGAGAAAGCATAAGGAAAGAGATCCGAGGGAACTAATAGGACATAAGCAGCGAAAAAACATCTTTGAAAAGGGGAAGGAGCCAGACTTGATGGCACATACCTGTAATCCCAATACTTGGGAGGCTGAGACAGGAGGATTGTGGGATCGAGGCCAGCCTCAGCAATTTAGCAAGATCTTGTTTCAAAATAAAAAAAGAAAGTAAGGCTTGAGGTAGAATGCCCCTGGTTTCAATCCCCCGTACCAAAAAAAGAAGGAAAGAAGGAAAGGAGGGAGGGAGGGAGGAAGGGAGGAAGGAAGGGAGGGAGGGAGGGAGGGAGGAAAGGGTAAAGGAAGCCTGAAATAAGCACAACATATGCTATGCAAAGGCTAGAATATTGATGGCCCCAATTCCTGCTATTTTCACTAATGGCAAATAAACTCGAAGGTCATCTGGGGCCAACACTGGTCCTCCCTCACCGCGGGGGATGGAACGACCAGTCGCAGGAGCATCTCTTCCATCTATCCCCCTGGAAACGCCTTTTCCCAAAGCTCAGACAAGACTGGAGCTTCCCTGTGGAAGGCAGCTCTTTCCTCTGCTAAGAAAAGCAGCCCTCGTGGTTGGGGGGATTTTGGCACTGATGAACAAATACAGTCACTGAAAAATGAATTCAGCCTCCAGCTCAGTACCCCAAGGACAGAACCACATTTATAAATGCATGGTTTCACTCCAATGCAGAATAAGCAGGCACTGCGGCTTCAAGAAGGAGGAGTGTAGGACGTACCCTTCATCTGCCAAGTGTTTGTGGGTGAAGGCCAGGAGGTCGGCAGCTCGGCCCGTGCCTTCACACACCACCACTGGGTCTTTGTCCTTGACGGTCTCCCACACCGCGAGGATGACGTTGGGACCTCCTTCCACCACCAGCCGCACCACAGGCACGCCTTGTCTTGAGCCTATTTCAGATCACAAACACACCAAACTGTTACCAAGCACCCCTACCCAGACAGCCAGCCACCTGGATTTCTAGACACCGGTCTTTCCGTGACCACATGTCTTTGTTGCTTGAGCCAGGTGTGGTGGTGCATGCCTGTAATCCCAATACTTGGGAGGCTGAGACAGGAGGATCGCAGGTTTGAGGCCAGCATCAGCAATTTAGTGAGAACCTTAGCAACTTAGTGAGACTCTATTTCAAAATAAAAAATAAAAAGGGCCAGAGGTGTAGCTCAGAGGTAGAATGCCCTTGCATTCAATCTCTAGTAACAAATAACAACAACAAAAGCTAGCTAAAAGCTTTCAGTAATTTAAAAAAAAAAGTTCTGAAGAAATTTTAACTTTTTTGTTGTGGGAAATCCCAAATGTATCTAAAAGTAAACAGAACTATATAATGGATTTCAACATACCCATCACTTACCTCCAAAAATGATCAACCCTTTGCCAATTCAATAAACTTTTAATAGTAGTCATTTCTAGGAACAAAATGGGTTGGGCAACCTACAAAGACTTTTACATTTCAATATACTCCATTTCTTACTGTTTTAATTTCTTATCATGACCATATATTACTTTATGACATCAAGGAAAAGAAAAAGAAACAACCATGGAGTCATTCTTTTAAAAAAGATAAGAAGTGTAAATATTATACAAATATGGTGATATGTATAATATATCCCATTTTAAGACCTTATAACCTTGCTATACATTTTATGTGTATTTATACATATACCTGTATGTATAGCATGTTATATAAATGACCAGAAAACAGTGGAAAAGGGTTGGGATGCTTTGGGGAAACTTTGAAAAGAGACTTTGCTCATCTTATACATGTCATATCTATGTTTTAACACCACACATGCATTGATATGTTACCTTTTTTTGTATGCATGGTACTGGGAATTGGACCCAGGGTGTACTACCACTGAGTTACACCCCCACCCCTTTTCATTTTTTATTTTGAAACAGGGTTTTGCTAAGTTGCCCAGGCTGGCCTGGAACCTACGATCCTCCTGTCTCAATGTCCCAAGTATTGGGATTACAGGCTAGCACCACTGTGCCCAGCAGTTACTTTTAAGTCAATACTTTTCATTTCTCAAAGGAAAATAGCATACAAACACTGGAACAAAAGAGAACTTTATTTTATACTATTTTTTGTTTTATTAGTGCACTTTTTTTTTTTTTTAGTGGTACTGGGGATTGAACCCAGGGGCATTCTACCTGCAAGCTACATCCCCAGCCCTATTTAATTTAGTTTTTTAAATTTTAAAACAGGGAAACAGGGTCTCACTAAGTTGCAGCAGACCTCACCAAGTTGCTGAGGCTGGCCTCGAACCTACGATCCTCCTGACTCAGCCTCCAAGTACTGGGATTCCAAGCGTGCACCACCACACCCAACTTTATTAGTGCATTTTAATCATATAGAATGACGGGTTTCATTGTGGCATATTCATATACGCTTATGAAATCATTTGATCAAACTCATTCCCTATGACCTTCCCTTCCCCTCCCCTCTTCCCTCGCCCAGAGCACCTTCCTCTGGGCTAACACACTCCCTTTCACATTGACATTCGTGACATTTCTTTTCTCCCCGTTGAGCTTCCGCATATGAGAGGAAACAGGACCCTTGCCTTTCTGCGTCTGGCTTTTCTCACTTAGCAGGATGCTCTCCAGGACAACTCTACTTTAGCTGGCCTGTTCTCTGGGCCCCATGTGGCCCTCCCCTGGCCACGCCTCTCCCCTCACAGAGAGGAGTCTACAGCACTCAGTGAGGGACACCTGTGTCCTGTCCCCTACTTCCTAGAGTTCACAAGACCCCAGAATCCCTGCTTCCAAGGGCTGCTGAGCCTCTGCCCCAGAAACATCCGCACCATGGACATAGTTGCCAAAGCGAGAGGCAGCGTGGGGCAGTAGAGAGAGGTAGACAGAGCGTTGACAGGCAGGCTAGAGGGGCCAGGGGTCGTGTAGCCAACCTGGCATCGCAGGATTGAGTCAAAGGCGGGAAGAGTAGCAGAGAGCAGGTGGAGGCGCTGCCTCTGCCTCTCTGCCTCACATTCTGGCTCAGTCACCCCCAAATCCAGGACCTCTACACTCAAACCTGGCCGTCCAGCTCTGCAAGTCAAAGCGTAAGGGCAGAGCGTATTTTATACAGTGTGTCAGCTTGACTTAAAGTTTTTAGTTTTTATTTTTATTTATTAAGGTACTTGGGATTGAATCCAAGGGCATTCTACTTCCGAGTCTACCTGCAAACTACAGCCCCAGCCCTTTTTATTTATTTATTTATTTTTTTATTTTGAAATGGTCTCCCTAAGTTGCTGAGGGTCTCACTAAGTTGCTGAGGCTGGCCTTGAACCTGTGCTCCTCCTGTCTCAGCCTCCCAAGTACTGGGATTATAGGCATGCAACACCACACCCAGCTTGAAGTTTTTAAATATTTAGACAGATAGCAGGTAGGCTTGTCCCGGACTTCACAAATGTTAAGGATGGGCCTGTTAGCAGGAATCCAAAGACTTCATTCAGTCAATTTAGCTACTTTGATATTCTTCTGTTTTCCCTTTTCATATACTTCCACCTCCTTATTACTCTCTCCGTATCACTAGAAAGCAAACCTAGAATGTACCAAAGACACGGGGGTCTTCTAATAATCCTATCTTTTAATAGCTAAATGAAATGGGAGTTCCGGGCGTGGTGGCACACGCTTGTAATCCCAGTACTTTGGGAGGCGGAGACCGGAGGATCCGGGTTCGCGGCCAGCCTCAGCTCTCTCTCTCTCTCTCTCTCTCTCTCTCTCCTTAGTGAGGCCCTCCGCAACTTCGTGAGACCTGGTTTCAAAATAAAGTATAAAAAATAGGGCCGGGGGTGTAGCGCGGAGGTAGAACGCCCCTGTGTTCAATCCCCGGTACCGCAAAAAAAAAGAAATGGGAGAAATGATCTATTGAGGCACCAAAGTAATAAAGAAAATTTAGATGAATATTTCATTAGTCCTGAGATAGAAAAACTTTTATAAGAGAATCTTTAATATCCCATATAATGGAATTCGGCATAGCCATTAGAAATGTGTTTAGCTGGGCGCCGTGGCACACACCTGGAATTCCAGTACTTGGGAGACTGAGACAGGAGAATCACAGGTTTGAGGCCAGCCTCAGCTACTTAGCAAGACCCTATTTCAACATAAAAAATAAATTAGGGCTTGGGGTATAGCTCGGAGGTAGGACGGCCCTGGGTTCAATCCCCAGGACCACCAAAAAGAGAAAAAAAACGTGCTAAGTTACGCTTATAGACATGGAAATACATCATGTATGGTGGGAAGGAAAAGATCAGAAAAGAGGCATAGATATCATATCATCTCAGTTTTCAATTAAAAAATGTTTCAGGGTATATTCTTTGCTGTTTTCATGTGGGTTCTCCTTAGAATAATAAGTATTATCGACCCACAGGAATTGATTCACATTCTTTCTGCACAGGCAGGGAAGCTCTCTAGAAAAAGCCTACGTTTGAAGGTTTTTGTTGTTGTTGTTTGTTGTTTTTTTTAGTACTGGGGATTGAACCCAAGGGCATTCTACCTCCAAACTACACCCCCAGCCCTTTTTATTTTTTATTTGGAAACAGATTCTTGCTAAGTGGCTAAGGCTGGCCTCAAACCTGCAATTCTCCTCTCTGGGCCTCCCAAGAAGATGTCATTTCCTTCAACCATCCAAGCTCAGAGCCCTCCTCCTCTCTGGCTGTTCCTACTGCTCTTCAGCTAGAGTCCTCTTCCCCATGGAAACCTCCCCTCCTCCCTCTCCTCAACTATCCAGCGGGGAGGACTCTTGGAGGCCCCGCCACGCCTCCTTCCTTCCGTGAAAGCCTCTCTGACCACACGGTCCCCGAAGGCTTCTTCCCCTCGCCACTGGCGCCCACGCTCCGCACCACCTTAGTCCCCACTTTCTCCAGCTTCGGGACTCAGCTCCCTGGCTGCTCCGAGACCGCTGCCTTGGGCCCAGCTACTCCCGCTCCTCTGCAGGCCCCAGGCCCACCCGCTGGCGGAGCCCGACACAACTCACGGCTGTGGATCTTCTGCAGCGAGAGGTACTTCTCCAGGCCCCTCCTGAGCTTCATCTCGTTGCCGTACTTGCCCACGGTGCCGTCGTCCGCCAGGAGGAAGTGCGCGTGCATGCAGTTGAGCGTGGTGAGCTTGCTGAGCGGGTTCCCCAGCGTCTGGTACATGCACACCACCTGGAGACGCAAGGAGACCGGCCCGGTCAGGGGCCTGCTCCAGCCCGACCCGCGCCCTCGCAGCACGCGTGCAACTGGGAAAGTAGTGCCTGTCCTTTAGCACAGAGCTTCTGCGGGGAAGGAGCCATTTCTTTTTTCATTTCCCATTTCTCATGGACCGATATGTGGTCCTACTATGCGTGACCGGTGTGCGGCCCATGTTTTGTGTCTACAAGTTCAACAATACCCACACATCCCACAGTGAACAGGGCGAGCCACTGACCAAGGGCGTGGAGGCCCCAAGTACAGTCATGTTGCCAAAGTGGTTCTAAGTATTTTCCACTTCTGTACTTACCTTGTCTCAGACCACTAAAAAACTATTCAAGGACTGGAGCCAGTACAGACCACACTGCTGACCCCCAAAGCTGCCTCTTAGCAGAATATTCCAGAATAATATTTTGACACTGACCTGTTACTTTGTGTGTGTGTGTGTGTGTGTGTGTGTGTGTGTGTGTGTGAGAGAGAGAGAGAGAGAAAGAGAGAGAGAGAGGGAGAGAGAGAGAGAGTGTGTGTGATACTGGGGATTGAACCCAGGGCCATTCTACCTCCAAGCTACACCCCAGGCCCCCTTTTTGTTGTGGTTATTGAAACAGGGTCTCAACTAAGTTGCTGAGGCTGGCCTCAAACCTACGACCCTCCTGGCTCACCCTCCTAAGTACTAGTATTACAGGTGTGCACCACCACACCTGACTGACACTGATCTTCTAGTATTCCAAATAAAATGAAAGGTAACTGCCAACCAGCCAAGTGGCATTTCACTGATGTAAAACATCAAGGTCTTTTGTACATTTGTGGACTCCCTCTTAAGTTGCTCCAATTCTTCTTTGCTGTTAGAGGCATGAGCACAGTATTTAGTCAGAGAAACTAACTTTAAATCCAGGCTAACTTTGACAAACAAAGTAGCAGTGTTGGAAGTGCAGCTTGGTTGCTATGGAGGGGTCCCTGGTGTGGTCTTGGGGATTATATTTGGTTCTCTCCTCCCCTTGCTTGCTCTCTGCTTCTGGCCTCCATGATGTGAGAGCAGAGTCTTGCTCTCTCCCTCTCTCCGCTGCCCCTTGCCATGCCCTGGGCTCCAGAGAACCCGGCCTCCCATGAACTGAACCCAGAATCTCCAAGCAAACTGCGAGCAAATAAATCTTCCTTCCTCTAAATTGTGTGGTCCGTCTTTATGGATTATAGCAGTGAGAATGTTAACCGAGACATTAAGCCTGCTACAAAAGGTTAAATCTGGAAAACCCAAACTGTGGGAAACTCTTCAGAACAAATGACTCAATTTCTTCAACAAAAAAGAAAGAAGGAAGGAAGGGAAAGGAAGGTAATTCAATGGGGAAAAAAAAGCAAAGCCAGGTGTGGTGGTGCACACCTGTAATCCCAGTACTTGGAAGGCTAAAACAGGAGGATCGCAGGTTCGAGACCAGCCTCAGCAACTTTGCAAGACCCTTAGCAACTTAGTGAGACCCTGTTTCAGAATAAAAAATAAAAATGGCTGGGGGTGTAGCTTGTAGGCAGAATATACCTGGGTTCAATCCCCAGTGAACAAACAAATTTTAAAAAGGGAATCAAGAGACCTAGTATCCCATCATATGTATGGAACAGTTTTGGATAATGAAATCAAATTTTAAAACTATGAGACAAAGAAAAACTTGACTGGATTGGATAGTGGATGACATTCAGCAATTATTATTAATTTATTAAGCATGATAACAGCATTGTGGCCATATTTTCTTAAATCATTTGTATAGCTTAGAAATAACTACTAAAATATTTATAAGTGAAATTATTTGATGTCTGGAATTTGCTTCAAAATAGTGGAGAGGGTTGGTTGGAAATGGGTAAGGAAATAGAGGGAATGAAATTGTTGATGAGTTGGTAATGGTTGAAACTGGGAGACAATACAGAGGAGCTCATTATTCTCATCTTTCTACTATTTAATATGTTTGAAAATTTCCTAAATAAGCCGGGCGTGGTGGCACATGCCTATAATCCCAGTACTTGGGAGTTGAGACAGGAGGATCACAAGTTCAAGGACAGCCTCAACAAGTAGTGAGACTCTCATCAACCTAGCAAGACCCTGTTTAAAAATAATAATAATAAGCCGGGCGTGGTGGCGCACGCTTGTAATCCCAGTACTTGGGAGGCTGAGACCGGAGGATCCAGGTTCTCGGCCAGCCTCAGCTACTTAGTGAGGCCCTCCACAACCTGGTGAGACTGTGTTTCAAAATAAAGAATAAAAAAATAGGACTGGGGGTGTAGCTCAGAGGTAGAATTGCCCTTGGATTCAATCCCCAGTACCGCAATAATAATAATAATAATAATAATAATAATAATAAAGGGGCTGGGATTGTAGCTCAGAGGTAGAATGCTCCTGGGTTCAATCTCTAGTACCACAAAAAAATCCTAAATAAAAGTTTAAAATACACCATTAGCATGTCTGTATTACTTAACATATGCTAAAGAATTAAGCTTTAAAAAGCAGACTCATAGCAGTGAGTTCCTGTTGTTACTTTTTAAAAATATGCCTTTTTTTTTTTTTGCGGTACCGGGGATTGAACCCAGGGGCGTTCTACCTCCATGCTACACCCCCGGCCCGATTTTTTATACTTTATTTTGAAACCGGGTCTCATGAAGTTGCGGAGGGCCTCACTAGGTAGAGAGAGAGAGAGAAAGACAGGGAGAGAGAGAGAGAGAGAGAGCTGAGGCTGGCCGCGAACCCAGATCCTCCGGTATCTGCCTCCCAAAGTACTGGGATTACAAGCGTGCACCACCACGCCCAGCAAAAAATACGCCTTTTTAAAAACTCTACAGAGCCGGGCGTGGTGCACACTTGTAATCCCAGTACTTGGGAGGATGAGACAGGAGGATCATGGGTGGTTTGCAGCCATCCTCAGCTACTTAGTGAGGCCCTCCACAACTTATTGATACCCTATTTCAAAATAAAGAATAAAAAATAGGGCTGGGGGTGTAGCTCAGAGGTAGAATGCCCCTGGGTTCCATCCCCAGTACTGCAAAACAACAAAAAAACAAAAAAATTTAAAAACTCTACATATATATGTATACACACAAAAAAATCCGTAATAACACACCAAAATATTAGCAGTAGTTATCTTTCTTCTTTGCACATTTTCTAATATCCAATAATTTTACCTTAAAAAGTATTTCTTGTGTGTGTGTGTGTGTGTGTTTGTGTGTGTGTGTGCTACTAGGGATTGAAGCCAGGGGCATTCTACCTCTAAGCTACACCACAGCCCTATTTTACTTTGTTGTTGTTGTTTTGAAACAGGGTCTCACTAGGTTTCTTAGAGTCTTGCTATGTTGCTGAGGCTGTCTTTGAACCTAGGATCCTCCTGTCTGAGCCTCCCAAGTACTGGAATTACAGATGTGCACTACCACACCCAGCTAGAAAATAAGTCTTATAAATAGACTTAGAGAAGTCCATTCTTTTTAGAAAAACACACAGGATCAAATAATCAATACACAAGAATGAATGAAGAAGAAAGTAATCTGAGATGAGGAAGAGAACTAGCAAGGGCCAAATCAGGACTCTGCCCTGTTTTACTGCATGCAAACCATTCCAAGTGTACGGGTTATTTGCAAGGCAGGAGGCATTGAGTTTTGCAAAAGGGAATAGCATAGTCTGATTTATATTTCAGTAGAATCACTCTGGCTACTGTTGACAATCGACTGCAATAGGAGACAAAAGGAAGAGGAAGAGGAAGGAAGGGTATGATAATCCTTGTAGTGTCAAAAGGGCCACTTGTGCCTGCTCACTAACAGGGGAGGTAATGAGAAGCGGTCAGATAGGGCCAGGCATGGTGGTGCACGCTTGTAAGCCCAGTACTTGGGAGGCTGAGACAGGAGGATCGCAGGTTCGCAGCCAGCCTCAGCTACTTAGTGAGGCCTCCGCAACTTAGTGAGACCCTGTTTCAAAATAAAGAATAAAAAATAGGGCTGGGGGTGTAGCCCAGAGGTAGAATGCCCATGGGTTCAATCCCCAGTACCGCAAAAAAAAAAAAAAAAGAAGCGGTCAGATGCTGGGGATATTTGGAAAGTGCGGATGAAGTAGTTTACTGATGGATCAGGTTTTCGACATAAGACAAAGAAATGATTCTAGGATTAATCCCAGGCTTTTGGCTGAGCAACTGTAAGGATAGGATTGTCATGTTTTAAATAAGGAGGGATGTAGGAGGAAGAGAGGAGTTGGTTTTGGACATATTACATTTGCAGTGTCTATTAGACATCCAGGGACAGTGTTGGTGGCAATCTGGACACATTGTTCGTTTCCTTTTGTTGCACAAGGATCGTCTACTTACATCTTTTCCAATAAGGTCTCTCTGGTTCTCAATGACACCCCAGGGCGGGATTCCAACCGTCCAGATTTTCCTCAGGGACTTAGAGGAATGGGCTTTCAGGGCATCCCCAACGTGCTTGGACACTCCTATGAACAACCAGTTTAGAAGTCAAATTTTAACTCACAAATCATGCAAAACAGAGATAAGTAGACAAAGATATGCAAGAGGTCATTCTCAAGGCAAGCTGCTGGCACGGTGGCAGTGGCTCTGGTAGCATGGTTTACACCGTTCTCTTTGACACCTCTTCTTCTTATCACTGACCTCTGTAACTGAATAATTCCCCTCTCTCCTCGGGCAATTTGTGCCTACAACCTCAACCCACTCTTGCCTCACCAGAATGTTCTGTGCATTTTCCTTTCTCAGTAAGCGCAGCCCTGAGATCATGAACGTTCTAAGTGTATATGTGCACGTTTGCATGCGTGGGGGGGGGGGCACTGAGAACTGAACCCAGGGGCACTCTACCTCTGAGCTACACCCCCAGCCCTATTTTATTTTTCATTTTGAAACAGGATCTCACTAAGTTACCACACGCTGGCCTCGAACCTGGGATCCTCCTGTCTCAGACTCCCAAGTACTGAGATCACAGGCCTGTATACCACCACACCTGTCTCCCAGAACACTTTCTTTGTTTCCCAACTATAACCCAGTCGGCATCAAATTCTAGCTGGCTGCTTTTTGTCTGCTGTCACAGCCCACACCCTGGTCCCTAACCCTGGGCCAATGACACTCATCTTTCATCCACAGCACCTATTCCAGTATGGGGGAAGGGAGTACTGAGGATTGAACCCAGGGGTATTCTACCTCAAAGCTACACCCCCAGACCTATTTATTTTTTTATTTTGAAACAGGGTCTTGCTAGATTGCTGAGAGTCTCACTACATTGCTGAGACTGTCCTCAAACCTATAATCCTCCTGTCTCAGCCTCCCAACTACTGGGATTACAGGCGTGCGCCATCATACCTGGCTCAAATGCTTTAGACATGGTAGGTTCTGAAGGCTGGTGGCATTCAATTTCAGAAATTGTCAAATATTCTTACCGAATTATGTTCCATTATAGTTCAGAAGTGTCTCAAGGCCGGGCGTGGTGTTGCATGCTTGTAATCCCACTACTTGGGAGGCGGAGACTGGAGGATCCGGCTTCGTGGCCAGCCTCAGCTATTTAGTGAGGCCCTCTGCAACCTCATGAGACCCGGTTTCAAAATAAAGTATAAAAAATAGGGCCGGGGGTGTAGCTCAGAGGTAGAACCCCCCTGGGTTCAATCCCCGGTACCGCAAAAAAAAAAAAGAAGTGTCTCAAGAATACCCCGGATTTCATAAGCAGAGCTTCTCAAGTATAAATGTGCGTGCAAATCACCCAAGGTGTGTTAAGATGCAGACTCTGTCTCTGCAGGCCTCAGGTGGGGCCTAAGCTCTGGTGCTGACGCTGCTGGTCCAGGGACCTCTCCTCACACAGCCCCGGAGGAGCTGAGCTTGCGTCAGTCAGGCTGTTGCTGAGGGGAGCTCCAGGTATTTCCCATTTCCATTTCTCTTGTTCATAGAAACTACTTCAACCATCTCCACACTACTGCCTATATCTTCCTTTAGGTTAGCTGGCCCTAACCTAAACTTGCTTTGTTCAAAAAGGAAGAAGTAAAATAAAACGTGTAATGCAGTTAATCATTCAAAGAAAAAGCCTTGTCCAAGTCTACCTTTTCCTGAACTCTGCAAAAATTCCCCACCCCACCTCAGTTTTTACTGGAAATAAATTACTGTACAATGGACTTAGAACTCTTCCAACTTCAGTTTATTCCAAGAATGTCAAACCATAATTATCTATAAAATATACAAATGAACTACCAGGTTACCTATTAGTGGCAGGCCAAATCCCTTGGCCTGATTCTGCTTTTTTTTTGGGGGGGGGGTGTTGGTTTGTCACTTGCTTCCCTCATTTCTTTTCAGTCAAAAGAAGCTGTTTGCCTGTTAAATCAGTATGTGTTGCTGAATACTTAGGCAAATGTGTGGGCCCTGGCTCTGGCACACCACCCGGTAAAAGAACTGATGCACAGACTCATCTTACTGTGTGAGGTAAACATAAACAATACATGTGCTATAGATGGTGACTGCTAGAGAAATCAAGAGACAAGAGTAGCTCTGGCAGAGATGAGTGTGCTGGCATCCAGTGTTAACCTGAAATGATGGGCACAATTTAACTGGAAACACTGGCTAAGCCATCCCACATCAAAAGAGAGAAGACTAAAGAAAAAGATGGAAAGCCACCTGTTAGTAAGAGACCATGGTTTATGGAGCTACTTGTTCCCAAGCCCAGGTACACACTGGATGCCCTTCAAGAGCTCTACCCTGAAACC
This sequence comes from Glis glis, assembly GCA_004027185.1. NCBI lineage: Eukaryota > Metazoa > Chordata > Mammalia > Rodentia > Gliridae > Glis > Glis glis. The sequence continues at coordinate 39,317 of PVJS01008973.1, read as the reverse complement.
CTCAAATTTAATTGGGGAAGAACTTGTGCATCTGTATTTTTTGTGTATGGGGGGCATTCTACCTCTGAGCCCCATCCCCAGCCTTTCTTATTTATTATTATTTTTGAAACAGGGTCTCACTAGGTTGCTGAGAGTCTTGCTAAATTGCTAAGGCAACTAACTCCAGCTTGCAACCCTTTTGTCTCAGCCTCCCAAATACTGGGATTACAGGCATGCACCACCGCACCCAGCCAGCATCTGGATTTTTTTAAAGCTCCCAGTGGGATTCTAACATTCATCTAGTTCATAAACTCTAATGCAAAGAAATAAGTTTCAGAGGCCACTATAGGAGGTTCTTGAATGTCAGATTTCAAGGAGTCTAAAAGAATTAATGATAAAAATGCAAAGTGTATTGGCAATCATGTCATTAAAAAGAAGAAGTAATTGCTAGTCATGCCCAATAAAATCTGTGCAGTTGTGTGCATGTCCTTGTTTTCCCGTATCTGAGAACTTACTGACTGCAGTCAGCCCGTGACCAGGCCCAAGGATTTGATGTCCCTGTAACCTCATAGCAATCTTGTTAAAAGAAAGTCCTAAGATGTCCTAAATTTAATTATAAGGGCCAGAGGAAGGAAGGGAAAAGAGACAAGAGAAATTAATCAGTTAACAGATATAGGCTGAAAGCATCGAAGACTGCTCCACGTTCCTGAATGTATGTTGAAACCTTGACTCAAATCCCTGGGTGCTTGGCGCCACTGCATCCTGCTTACAAAGGAACTATCCAGACTGTTAACCCTAACCAGTCCAGGAGCAACAGGACATGTCCGGACTGTCCTCCTCCCCTTACTTCACATTATCCCACCCCTCTTGTCTATAGCCAATGTTTACGCTTCCCTTTTGTGATAAAACGCTCTTGGTTTTTAAGTCCAGTGGACACATTTCCAGCTCTGGCTAGCATCTGGAATAACTGAATAGAACCTTCTAGTTCAGAGAACCCTTGGTCTCCAGAGATTGGGTTTAACAGACTGAGGCTCAGGGGAGTGTTTGTTGCTTGCTTGTTTGTTTGTTTGTTTGTTTGGGGGGGTTCTAGACGTTTACTCGAAGTTATATTAAAATAGCATATTTTGACAATGATAAAAACTCATTCCGGGAAAAGTCTATGTTTCTTCTGGGCTTATTTTCCAGTCACTGGCTTTTTGTCTTTCTCCCTCATGTCTCCACATCCCTTGGGAGCACTGCAGAGCAGAGATTCAGTGCCACACATACTGCCTGATTCACAGGGAGAAAGAAGAGAGAGGGAGGGAGGAAGAGAAGAAGGAAGGAAGGAAGGGAGGGAGGGCGGGAGGGAGGGAGGAAGGAAGGAAGGAAGGAAGGAAGGAAGGGAGCGAGGGAGGGAAGGAGGGAGGAAAGAAGGGGAGGGGAGGGAGGGAGGGAGGAAAGAAGGGAGGAAGGAAGGGAGGAGGGAAGGAAGGAAGGAAGGAAGGAAGGAAGGAAGGAAGGAAGGAGGGAGGGAGGGAGGGAGGGAGGAAGGAAGATGCTTTACCCGCGTTGATGCCTTCGGTTATTATCCACGCTCCTGTAGTCTCCGCTGCTTTGACCAAACCCTGGCTGAAGATCTCTTTGAGCTTGGGGGGCATCTTAAAGTTCTGGAGACCCCCATGGACAGAGATCACAAGCTTTGGCAGTTCCATCTTCCACTCTTTCAACATCAAATGTAACAGAGGATCCAATTTTGTATCGTAAGACGTTCTAATATACTGGAAGACAGAGACATTACCCATGAACAAAAAATAGTGAAGTCACACACCAGCTCTAGAAACAATGAGCACGCAGCAGGGCAAGTGCGGTGGCCACGGCGGGGAGGAAGCGTCTGCGAGCTCTCTAAAAGCCCATCTTCACATAATGGAAATATTGACTTTTGAAAGATCCCACACCCCCTTCAAGTTCCTTCTGGGAATTATGAGTCACGGCAGGAAAGCTTCCTTTGGTTGGAGGCCTAGTCCCCAACATCCCCTGAAGGCCCAAGGTAAAGCTGAAATATCCAAACAACAGGCCGAAGTCACTACATCAGCAAAACTGTTCGTAAAAAGTTTGAAGAAGTAGGTGAAATGTGATTTTTCATAAATGCTATGACGTGCGTGTGTGTGTGTGCGCACTGGAAATTGAACCCAGGGGCATTCTACCTCTGAGCTACACCCCCAGCCCTATTTTATTTTATTTTATTTTTTATTTTGAAACAGGGTCTTGTTAAGTTTCGGAGGGCCTCACTAAGTTTCTGAGTCTAGCCATGAACCTGCCATCCTCCTGTCTCAGCCTCCCAAGAACTGGGATTACAAGTGTGCACCACCACACCCAGATGATGCTATGGCTTTTAATTTACTTGACCCGTTCACATATTTGCATAACTTAAAAGATTCAGGAACACATACATGTAATTTATTATAAATTTCACCTTCTGGTCATTTCCTTTATCGACTGTCCTCTGAAAACATTTTCTTTTCCAGAAAAAATACTTTTCTTGCAACTGTCATCTCTGAATAGTCAGTGCAGGCCAAAGAAAAGATGAGGGAAATTCGAACCCAGCCAGTGGCCCCCAAGTCATTTTGCACTTTGCCTAAAATGAACATCTCCTGTCTGGCCATCTTTGTCCAGCAAATACAGGTGCATACAGACCATTCAAATACTGTAAAATTGAGATGAGTTTGCCTTGCTCAAGCATATGCCCAATCAACAAGAATAAAGCAGATTTATACAAGGAATAAGGGCAATAAAGAACTGTGGCTATAAAAATGACAGGAGGAGATCTGCAGACATGTGAGCAAGAAATACCGCACTGCCCTCCAGAATGTGGTTACAACTAAAACCAAGATTTCATTCATCGTGTGTGTGTGTGTGTGTGTGTGTGTGTGTGTGTTGTACTGGAGATTGAACCCAAGGGCATTCTACCTCTGAGGTACACCTCCAGCCCTATTTTAAGTTGCGAAGGGCCTGGCTAAGTGGCTGAGCCTGGCTTAGAACCTTCGATCCTCCTGTCTCAGCCTCCCAAGTACTGGGATTACAGGCATGTGCCACCACTCTCGACTCTCATTCATCTTTGAACTTCTTAATACAAAATCCCTTATACTTTTTTATAATAATTAAATATTTAAATAAATGATTTTAAAAGTAATTAAGTCAATAATTAAAATAGTAAACAAATACTAATAAAATAATAAAGGAATAATTAAAATTAAATATTATTTTCTACATAATTAAAATACTAGAATTTCTAAATATCAGGATGGTGCAGCTATCATAAAATGTATATAAGGATATACATTATTCAATTTAAAGGTGAGGATACTGCTCTTTGTAGCTTTATCACCTATTAAAATAGTAGGAAAAGATGTGGTGGTGCTCACCTGTAATCCCATACTTGGGAGGCTGAGACAGGAGGATCGCAGGTTCGAGGCCAGCCTCAGCAACTTAGTGAGGCCCTCCGCAACTTAGTGAGACACTATTTCAAAATAAGAAATAAAACAGGGCTGGGGATGTAGCTCAGAGGTAGAATGAATGCCCCTGGGTTCAATCCCCAGTACCAAAAAATAAAATAAAATAATAGTAGGAAAAGCCAGGCAGGGTGGTGCACACCTGTAATACCAGTATTTGGGAGGCTGAGACAGGAGGAGAGAGGGTTTGAAAACAACCTCGGTAATGTAGCTAGACTCTCAGAAACCAAGCGATTCCCTGTTTCAAAACAAAAAAATAAAAATGGCTGGGGGTGTAGCTCAGAGGTAGAATACCCTGGGGTTCAATCCCCAGTACCAATATATAAATAAAATAGTAGGAAAAATTACAAGTTGACCCTTGCAAATGGTTTATTTTGTTCCACTTAATGAACCGGGGCAAAGGAGCCGGCTCTGGCGTAGTTCGCCTCTCTCTGCCCAGCTCTTTCTCCCAGATGATCCCCCCCTTCAACTTACGCCCTCTTGGTCCTGGAAGATACTGCGCCTTAAGGTTTGGGGATTCACCTCGAGGAACTAACTAAATTATCAGCGCTGGAGCCTGGTCTCCCAAAGGCCAACCGAAGACTACGTTAAAGGTTAATGACCTTCACTTGTCCGCTACCTCCTTTAGTGAACTGAACTCCCTTTACAGAGTCCCGCAGAACCCCACCAGCAGAGGTGCTTTGTGGAAAGAGGTGGGAGGCAATATGGGAAGGGAAATGCAGGGGAAGGAAACCAATAACCAGCTCCCTCAAGCCTTCCTCATGCTACGCGTGCACCTGCAGTGTGGCTTTGGGCCTAAATGACCTCCTCTCTTCTGAGACAGCCAATAAAAATGCATTCACGTACACAAGTTATAACAGAAACCTAATGCTGAGCATAAAGCATACTGATTACCACCAGAGCTGTCTAGCCAGAGGTGTTGCTTTCCTAAATGCTCTCCCTTGACTTTTTCACAAGCTACCCCTCTGTCTTGTGGGACACCATTTACCTCACCCATCTTTCAGGTCACAGCTTAGCTGCCTCTTCTTTCAGATGGTTTTCTTGCCACATAAGGTACCCCCCAACATTGAAGGGATCGCCCTTTTCATTTCCTCAAAGAACCTGCATCCACCTGCTCTGTGATAATTGTATATTTATTTCCTACTTCCCTCAACATGGAACATATTCTCTTTGGGTTGTAGCAAGTATAGGCACTCAATAATTATTTGCTGAATGGGTAAAAGAGTGATTAAGAGTAAACATAAAAGCAGCTTGGCGTGGTGCACATGCCTATAATCCCAGTACTTAGGAGGCTGAGACAAGAAGATCTCAGGTTCAAGGACAGCCTCAGCAATGTAACAAGACTCACACCAACCTAGTGAGACCTTGTTTCAAAAAAATAAAAATAAAAAGGGCTGGGGGTGTAGGTCAGAGGTAAAATGTTCCTGGGTTCAATCCCCAGGAAAGGAAAGGAAAGAAGGGGCAGGGGGAGGGGAGGGGAGGGGAGGAGAGGAGAGGAGAGGAGAGGAAAGAGAAAAGAAAAGAAGAAAAAAGAAAAGAAAAGAAAAGAAGTAAACATAAAAGCAAAAGGATAAAGAGTAAACCTTAAGGGGGAAATGTCACACAGAGTTCCATAAAAATCAGCTTCTGAAAAGGCTTAAAGAGGGAAAAAGGGCATTTTTCTGTCAACTAAAGAAAACATCAATACAGAAAGTCAAATGCAAGAGGACTAACTGACTGGAAATGTAGAGTCTTGTAGTACTGTGTTATGAAACTATTAGAATTGCACCAGGAGGAACTTTTGTTTCAAATCCAGCCTCCTGATGGTCACACACCAGGGTTCAGCTGATCTGAGCTTTGCTGAGGTGGCTGCACCTGGGAAAACTGCCTCTGATAAAGCAGCAGATCATTAACACACTCCAGAGAAAACACCTGAGGGATGATCACCTGTCAACACTGTGCTATGGTTTGGATGTAACCCCCAGCAGCCATGTGGTACAGGCTTGGACGCCAGCCTGTGGCACTCTTGGGAGATGCTGGAACATTTAGGAGGTGGAGCCTAGAGGAAGGAAGTTAGGTCATTGGGAGCGGGCCCTTGAATGGGACATTGAAACCCTAGCCCCTTCCAGTCTCTCCCTATGCCTCCTAGCCTCCACGAGGCGAGCAGCCTCCTCCACCACACGCTCCCGCCATGATGTACCGTGCAGCCACAGGCCCAAAGCAACAGCAGCGCCAAGTGACCATGGACTGAAACCATGAGCCAAAACAAACCTTCCCTCCTTTTGAGTTCATTATCTCAGGTATTTTGTCACGGTGCTGGAAAACTGATACACTATGCAAATCACATACAAAATTACCATGTTAGGTACAGGAGGAAAATTAGCCTGTAAATCCCAAGTGTTATCACTCAGTGGATGCAGAGAGATATCCCTCTATATCCTCCCTGGAAGGTCCTCACGAGAACTTAGGCGATCAGAACAGTGACAAGCTACTGGTCACTGCAGTGGTCATGCTTCAGCTGAAGCCTGCACTGTAGTTTGGATTCTTAATGTCCCCCAAAAGCCCATGTGTTAAAGGCTTAGTCCCCACCCCGTGTCCCATTGGGAGGCGGTGGAGCCTCGCAGCTAGCCTCAGCTACTTAGTGAGGCCCTCTACAATTTAGTGAGACCCTGTTTCAAAATAAAATATAAAAAATAGGGCTGGGGGTGTAGCTCGGAGGTAGGATGTCCCTGGGTTCAATCCCCAGTACTACAAAAATAAATAAATAAATGAATGAATAAAAAATAAAATAGGGCTGGAGATATAGCTCAGAGGTAGAATGCCCCTGGGTTCAATCCCCAGTACCACACAAAAAAATTAACTAAATAAAATAAACCTAGGGAGAGGTTTTAGAGCAATGGGGACATGTCCTCAAAGGGGATTTGGGGAGGCCAGACTCTTCCTCTCCCTTTTTCACACCTGGCCACGAGGTGAATGGTTTGTTCCACCATGATGTGCCACCTCTCCACAAGCGCAAAGCGACAGGGTCAAACTGATCTTGAACTGAAACCTCTAAAACTGTGAACCAAAGTAAACCTCTTTGCTTTATAAGCTGATCATCTCAGGTATCTGTTACAGTAACAGAGAGCTGACTAACAGCCTGCTCCTGTATAGTAACTTCCCTGTGTTCCTTAGCACAAAGTCAGTCCTTTGGCAACTGTCTCAAGGGCAGTGAGCCCCTCTCTTCTGCAGAGGGCATAAGCTTGTTGAAGGAAAGAGATCAATCAAGTAAAGAACTGGACACAACACATCTGAGAAGGGTGCGATGCCCCTCAGACTTTAAGGGAAGAGAGGGTCAGGCTACGTCTGGCAAGGAGATCAATAACATGGGTCCTTTTGCAATAAAGCCAGGTCATTTGATTATCTATACTTGGAGACACATCTGCGGATTATCCTCTGTTCAGAGACAGCAAAACAATTTGGGTTATTAGCAAACCTTGGAGTGGTAGGTGTGCTGTCCATCTTGGAAATTAATAGTGCCAAAGGTATCTGTAGGGCTTTTCACTGTGTGCTTTTCAACAGACCACTGTTCATTTTCATTACCCTTGGCAGCTGAGAGGGTCCAGGCATAATCTATCCCGTGATGCTCTTGAATCAATCGGCCACAGCAACACCTACACGCAGGAAGACAAATGGCTTCAGAAGAGAACATTGATGCCTGCTTCTACACTTGCACAGAGGAATGTAGAGGTGCCATATTTTAATAACTCTTAAAACTTTACATTGAAATTTATGTTAGATTTATAACATTGGATCTTCTAAATTTAGAAACACCCTCAGTGGTTGACTGGACACAAGAATCATTTGGGGAATGTTTAAAAAATACTAAAAATGTATTGCACCCTCATGTTCATAGCAACATTGTTCACAGTAGCCATGAGATGGAAGTAACACAACTATCCATCAATAGATGGATAAACAAATTCATCTATAGATGAATGGATAAACAAAATGTTGTACATACATATAGTGGAATACTATTTAGCCTGAAAAAGGAAGGAAAGTTTGACATATGCTACATCATGGATGAACCTTGGGGACATTATGCTAACTGAAATAAATCAATCAAAAAAAGCAAGTACTTTGTTATTTTACTTATATGAGTTATCTAAAGGAGTCAAAATCATAGAGACTGAAAGCAGAATGGTGGCTGCCAGGGGCTGGGGGAAAGGACCACAGAGAGCTGTCTAATGGATGCAGATGAAAACATTCCAGAGACCCATTACACAACAATGAATGTACATCCCTGGCATGGTGGCACACACCTGTAATCCCAGTACTTGGGAGGCTGAGACAGGAGGATCTCAGGTTCTAGGCCAGACTCAGCAACTGAACAAGACCCTCAGCAACTTATCAAGACCCTGTTGCAATTTTTTTTTTCTTTTTTCAGGGATCCTCCTGTCTCTGCCTCTCAAGTACTGGGATTACAAGTATGTGCCACCACACCCAGTTGTTCCAAAATTAAAATTTTTATAAAAGTGCTAGTGGCGTACCTCAGAGGTAGAATGTCCCTGGGTTTAATCCCCAGTACCAAAAAAACAAAACCAAAAAAATATATACACTACTGTATTTTAAAGTGATTAAGGATTAGGGATGTAGCTCATTGAGAGCCCTGCACAAGGTCCTGGATTCCATCCTCGACACTGCAAATCAGTCAATCAATCAAATGGTTAAGATGATAAAAAATCAAAATCAAATATATATTTGTGTGGGGGGGTACTGGGGATTGAACCCAGGGGCATTCTACCTTCAAACTACACCCTTAGTCCAATTTTAGTTTTTTATTTTGAAACAGGGTCTCACTAGGTTGCTGAGAGTCTCGCTACTTGCTGAGGCTGTCCTCGAACCTGCTATCCTCCTGTCTCAGCCTCCCAAGTACTAGGATTATAGACATGTGCCACCAAGCCCAACTCTATATATTTTAAATTTATAAAGTTTATTCTAAGTCAAGTACACCACAATAAAGCTATTTTTTAAAAAACCTAAAATAATCTAACATGCAATACTTAAGGAAAGTAAGAAAATGTCCTCATGTAAAACACAATATTCACATCAAAATGAAGAAATGTTAATCAGTGCAAAAAAGAATGTAACATTAAAGACATAGGTAAACATAAAACCATCACTAGAAAAGAGACCTGACTACAAACATAAATAATATATTAAGCTGGGCATGGTGGCACACGCTTGTAATCCCTGTACTTGGGAGGCTGAGACAGGAGGATCATGGGTTCGCAGCTAGCCTCAGCTACTTAGTGAGGCCCTCTACAATTTAGTGAGACCCTGTTTCAAAATAAAATATAAAAAATAGGGCTGGGGGTGTAGCTCGGAGGTAGGATGTCCCTGGGTTCAATCCCCAGTACTGCAAAAATAAATAAATAAATGAATGAATAAAAAATAAAATAGGGCTGGAGATATAGCTCAGAGGTAGAATGCCCCTGGGTTCAATCCCCAGTACCACACAAAAAAATTAATAATGATGATAATAATATATGTAGCACTGGGAAAATTTAATAAATATTTTTGCAAACAATTAGCAATTTTGAAAAATATTTAATATAAATAGCCATAATTTCAACTCTACAACACAATCAACTGAACAAATTAAAAAGTAATCCCAGTACTTGGGAGGCTAAGACAGGAGGATCATAGGTTCAAGGCCAGCTCTGGCAATTTAGCGAGGTCCTCAACAACTTGTCAAGACCCTTTTCAAAATAAAGAATAAAAAGGGCCCAGTACCACCAATAAAAGGGGGGAAGGCCAGGAGTGTAACTTAGAGGATGAACACCCCCTGGGTTCCAGGGGCACTCTATCTCCGAGCTACACCCCTGGCCCTATTTTTTATCCTTTATTTTGAAACCGGGTATCACGAAGTTGCGGAGGGCCTCACTAAGTAGCTGAGGCTGGCCGCGAACCCGGATCCTCCGGTCTCTGCCTCCCATGTACTGGGATTACAAGCGTGCACCACCACGCCCGGCCTGACAGTTTTAAACACAGCGCCTTAAAGTTAAAAGGGATGGGGTTGGGGGTTAACTCAGTGGCAGAGCGCCTGCCCAGCACACGCAAGGCCCTGGGTTTGATCCTCAGCATGGGAAGCAAAAAACAAACAAAAAATTAAAAGGGAGCTTATTTATCTAAATCTTACCTGATTAAATTCTGGCAGACTTGGCAGCCTGGAGTACATCTAAATTAAAGAAAGAAGACATCTGTTAGTTTACAGGTATATTTGAAAAAATATTTAATGTTCATAATATAGTAAATATCTATTATTTTTCCATGGTCTGGAAAACTAGATTTGCAGAGTCTTCATAAGCCATATATTTTCCATACATCATTTACTATATACAATTCTACTGCAACAAGGATAGAATTAATAGAACAAGGGGTTTAGAACCAAATACTAAATTGAAATCTTGTTGATTTAATGATTCCCCTAAGCCCTGGTTTTCACATCTGGAAATAACATCTGCCCCATAAGGTGATTAAAAAGGATTATCTGAGCTGGGTATATACACACACAGCACTTGCAAGTTATGGATCAAATACAGTGCTGCGTATGCAAGACACATATTTGTGAAGCATCTTGCAATACCTGGTACATTACAGTATATATAATAATGGGAGCTTGTATTATTAAACTATAAAATAACAGAATTCTAGGGCAGGGATGTAGCTCAATGGGAGAGCATTTGTCTAGCATGTACAAGGCCCTGGGTTCAATCCCCAGCAGCACAAAATAAATAAATACATACCTACATACATACATACAGACAAACAGACAGAATTCTAGAGAATGGAGCAAGAAAACATAACACAATTTTATTTTATTTTATTTTATTTTATTTTTAATTTTTTTAGCGGTACCGGAGATTGAACCCAAGGGCATTCTACCTCTGGGCTACACCCCCAGCCCTATTTTTTATTCTTTATTTTGAAACAGGGTCTCACTAAGTTGCAGAGGCCTCGCTAAGTAGCTGAGGCTGGCCAAAAACCCGGATCCTCCAGTCTCAGCATCCCAAGTACTGGGATTACAAGTGTGCACCACCACGCCTGGCTTATAATGCAGTTTTAAAGCCATTAAACACTGTCATTGATCTATTCCTATTCCTGTCTATTGTCACTCTGTTTCATTGTTACTGCTTATTAATGTGTCTTGATACCTGACAGGGAAAGTCCTCTGTGCTCTACTCTTCTTTTTAAAAATTATTTTAGCCTTTTTTTTTTTTTTTTGGTACTGCAGGTTGAACCCAGAGGTGTTCTACCTCCAAGCTCTACCCCCAGCCCTATTTTAGTTTTTATTTTGAGACAGGGTCTCACTAAGTTGCTGAGGAACCTCATTAAGTTGCTGGCCTCAAGCTGTGATCTTCCTGTCTCAGCTTCCCAAGTCCTGGGATTACAGGCCTATGCCGCCACAACTGGCCTATTTTACTTTTCTTGACAGGAGGTGTAGCTCAGTCGTAGAGCGCATGTTTAGCATATACCAGGGCCCCAAATTCAATCCCCGGCACCAAAAAAAAAAAGGGCTAAAAATTGTTTTACTTTTCTGGAAACTTTTATACATCCATATGAATATTTGTCAAGTTCCCTGAAGAAAAAAAGATCCTCTTAGAATTTTTGGTGGGTATTTTATTGAATGTATAAAACAACTTGGGAGGGAGTCGGTATGATTACAAGTATTATCCTTGTTAACCTTTCTTTTTGTGATTCAGAAGCACCTTCTGTATTTGGGGGTTAGCATTGTGGCCGACGATCATATTTTTAGTGTAAAGAAGTTTTAACAGGAAACTCAAGTTAAAATAAAGGAAGAAAGGGGACTGTTCCTAGAATACGGGTCATTCTAAGTTATTCAGAAACTCATATACAGGCCTTTCACTTCTTCCTCTCCCGGCCCTTGGGGGACATCTTTTCCAAGAAGCTTTACCTCAATAACAAGTTGAAAATGAGAAGGAAAAAGACTCAGTCGGGCATGGTGATGCACGCCTATAATCCCAATACTTGGGAGGCTGAGACAGAAGATCGCAGGTTCGAGGCCAGCCTCAGCAAGTAGTGAGACTCAGCAACCTTGCGAGACCCTGTTTCAAAAAATAAAATAACATCAGGCTGGAGATGTAGCTTGGAGGTAGAATGCCCCTGGGTTCAATCCCCAGTACCACAAAAAAAAAAAGAGCTAAAAAAAATCAATAAAAGAGATAAAACTTTGTTGAAGCTTAAAAGAGTGAAATAACCCACCATTCGCCTTTCCACTAGAATGGAGAAAACCATGTAAAAACTATAATTTTGAGAATCTTACTATGATCTCAGAAAAAGGCCGGTGTGGGAGGAATGGCCACTGTCATCCTTTTACTTTTTACATTCCCACAAAAACAGAGGCTGCTTTTTCCTCCGTAAAATATAGCAGCTCTTGGACCATTCGTGGAATTATTACCATTGATATTCTTTGGGGGAGTGGCTCGCTGGTTGTTTGTTTTGTATTGGAGACTGAACCCAGGGCCTCACGCACACCAAGCATGTGCTCTACCATGGAGCCACACCCCCAGTCCTCGTTGATATTCTCCTTGAGTCTGCAGGCTAATAATAGACCTGGTAATTTTATCACTATTCCCAAGGTTCAAAGTGATTATGAAGATTTTCCATTTGCCGAAGCAAAATGGCCCACTTAGAACTCATTCAACTCTCTATCCCTGCTACCAGCTCATGACGAGACATCATAAAAGATGAAGGGGGAAAGCAAGGTTACCGTGGCATTCTATAAACATTCTGCAAACAAGTAAAATGAGAATTTCCAATCACAGGACTTACAAACCCTAGGCAATTCAATGAGGGTGGGACTAGTCAATGTTTAACAAAGGCAAGGAACAGTATTCTAGTCATCTTCAAATAACTAGAATTTCATCGATCTCCGTAAGTGGCCCTTCATAAGCATAGAGTTGTGATTTCTAAACCTGAATGAACACAAGGCCCGTGGCTCAGAGAATCTAATAGCAGAGTGGCTCCCCTGATTAAAATGTTGCTCTTAGATTTCCTTTTTAATCCCCCCACCCAAAGCAATGATATCCAATCTGAATTTCAAGGACCTTAGATTGCCCTGGGGAATTTTCCACAGCCCTTTCTTCCCCTATCTTTCGTGGGCTGCCTTGTTGAACTTTGTTCTACAAGTAGAACTTCCAAAGGGTTGTCGAGAACACAGTGTAGTCACACTCAAACCAGGGTTCAACTTCTACTATCTACACCCACAAAAAGCCTATGGGAGGAACATAGAACTGAAACTACCTGTTCACATAATCTGAGCACGGTATCCTAATATGTCCCAAACAGTCACTATTTTCACAGCTACTTTAGTTGGGGATAAGACACATTCCCAAGGTTTTTAAAAGTCTTCCAACTAGTGTTGCTTTAAAAGAAAAATATAAGATAAATTGTACCTGTGAGGGTCTTTTGAACTGGGTATGGCTTTGTTACATTCTCTCTTGTCGAACACTCCTTCAATCCAGGATTTCTGGGACTGAACAGAAAGCATCATTATTTTATACTCTACATGAGAAAGTGGTGTAACCGCAGTAGTCCAAGTGGGCAAGATATAGTCAGGTATCATAGCTGCTCATTAACACGCCAAAACCAACCAAAATAGGCTAAGCCTGTACTGGTTTCTAGTACAGGTCGCATACACACGCATAAGCCAATTGCAAACACACTAGTCACAAAGTTAATTGGTCCATAATCTTACCTCAAGTAACAAGATCCTAGTAAAGGTAAAACTTGATGTGTGTGTGGTGTGTGTGTGTGTGTGTGTGTGTATGTGTGTGTGTGTGTGTGTGTGTTGCTAGGGCATTCTGCCTCTGAGCCACACCCCCAGCCCTATTTTATATTTTATTTGGAAACAGGGTCTCACTAAGTTGCTGAGAGTCTCACTAAATTGCTGAGGCTGGCTTCGAAACTGTGATCCTCCTGTTTCAGCCTCCCAAGTACTGGGATTACAGGCGTGAGCCACCACACCCAGCCTGATGTGCTGTCTTAAGTCTGCTAAAAATCACTTTTACATCTTGCACCATAATTCTATGGCATGAACATATCTAGCTGTCAAAATTCTCGCTCAGAAAGTCTCACTTTGGCTAAGATTTCACAGGAAGCTGGAAAGAGCACAGAGGGTCCATGCCATGTTAGCAAGATTTGACACCTAGTCTAAAAGCATAGCTTACCATGGGCAGTCTTGCTTCGGGTTGCACAGCCTATAACTGTCCCTAAATCCACGTGGCACAATGGGACTCATTCCTCCTTCTAATAAAACCTCTTCCATTCCTCAAAATGCAAGTCATAAACCGGGCGTGGTGGCGCGCGCTTGTAATCCCAGTACTTTGGGAGGTGGAGACCAGAGGATCCAGGTTCATGGCCAGCCTCAGCTCTCTCTCTTTCTCTCTCCCTGTCTCTCTCTCTCTCTCTCTCTACTTAGTGAGGCCCTCTGCAACTTCGTGAGACCCGGTTTCAAAATAAAGTATAAAAAATAGGGCCGGGGGTGTAGTGCAGAGGCAGAATGCCCCTGGGTTCAATCCCCGATACCGCAAGAAAAAAAAAATGCAAGTCATAGCCAACCTCTTCTATAAACCATATTAGAAGTCGAGAAGCAAGCCAGGTGTGGTGGTGCATGTCTGTAATCCTAGTATTTGGGGGCACTGAGACAGGAGAATCAAAGGTTCGAGGCCAGCCTCAGGAACTCAACAAGACCCTCAGCAACTTAGCAAGACACTGTTTCAAAATAAAAAATAAAAAGGGCTGGGAGTGTAGCTCAGGGGTAGAATCCCCCCTGGGTTCAATCCCCAGTACCAAAAAAACAAAGTCAAGAGGCAGAGGACATTGGATCTGTCATAGAACCCAACCAACCAATAAGCGTGGCCTTGTCTTAATATAAATTTTTTTAACTCCAAATGATATATTACTGGCCATATCAAAGGTAAAAATCAACTTTAGGTTGGGAACTTTAGTGTATTGTTTTCTGCAGAAAAATACCTCCCGACCTCAAAATCCCCTTCAAAGGACCTCGAATCATGACAATTTGGTGGCCTGAGCAGGCCACTTTTCCTCCCTACACCACAACTCCCACAGGCCTGGTGCCAGTCACCTCGGTCGCTCCAGGGCCCAACCCAGTGATTGTCGAATGAGCAACAAAATGAACACACTTAAAATAGTGTGAAGAGCGTCCTCTACAGATGTAAACAGGAAACCTGTGCCCTAACAAGAACACAGAAACTGTCCCCGGCTTCCCTCATCGCTCAGCTCAAATCTACAGTAGCAAGACGAAAGCAGCCTTGATTTGCAAGTGTTTCAAACCAGTCCCACTTCAGAACTTTCTGGGGTTCCCTCCCCTGATAATGGTGTCCTTTCCAGTGTACTCTCGACACACCGTGGGGAGGCCCCCATGGTCAGTTCCACAGAGACACCGATGTTTGCTGGCTCTGATTCAATCAAACACCCAATGTGGCGGCTTCTACTCCTGGAGCAGTAAACTATTTGATGCAGTGGCGGTTGACAGTGGGGACTCTGCCATTTCTGCAGTGCTTGTGACAGACTTCACAGATTTTTGTTTGTGGGATTGTTTGTTTGCTTTTGGGTACTGGGGATTGAGCCCAGGTGCATTCTACCTCTGAGCTACACTCCCATTTTTAATATTTTTTTTATTTTTATTTATTTTTTGCAGTACTGGGGATTGAACCCAGGGGCGTTCTACCTCCGCGCTACACCCCCGGCCCTATTTTTTATACTTTATTTTGAAACCGGGTCTCACAAAGTTGCGGAGGGCCTCACTAAGTAGAGAGAGAGAGAGAGATAGGGAGAGAGAGCGAGAGAGCTGAGGCTGGCCGCGAACCCGGATCCTCTGGTCTCCGCCTCCCAAAGTACTATATTTTTATTTTTATTTTTATTTATTTATTGTGGTACTGGGGATTGAACTCAAAGACATTCTATCTCCAAGCTACCCCCCAGCCCTATTTTATGTTTTATTTTGAAACAGGGTCTTGATAGGTTGTTGAGTCTTTCTACATTGCTGAGGCTGTCCTCAAACCTTCGATCCTCCTGTCTCAGCCTCCCAAGTACTGGAATTACAGGCATATGCCACCACACCCGGCCCTATTTTATTTTTTTATTTGAAACAGGGTCTCCCTAAATTGCTGAGGGCCTCACTAAATTTCTGAGGCTGGCCTCAAACCTTCTATCCTCCTGTCTCAACCTCCCAAGTACTGGGATTAGAGATACTTGCCACCGTGCCCAGCTTTTTTGTTTTCTAATTGTTGTTTCTTGAGGGAGGGAAAGGCAAAGAAGAAAAATGAGGTGGGCATGGTGGCGCACACTTGTAATCCCAATACTTGGGAGGCCGAGACAGGAGGATCACAGGTTCGAAGCCAGCCTCAGCAACTTAGCGAGACCCTGTTTCCAAGTAAAAAAAAAAAAATTTAAAAAACAGGGCTGGGGGTGTAGCTCAGAGGTAGAAAGCCCCTGGGTTCAATCCCCAGAATCAAGAAGGAGGAGGAGGAGGAGGCAGAGGAATAGCACTGCCTCAGTTTACTTTACCCTAAAGCATAATCATATTTTGCATCCAATCTTGGGCCTCAGGTGAGGGTGAGGAATTGCAAAGAATCCTCCCAAGACTGTTTCCCCCACAGCAGCTGTACATAAAGCAATCCCTTTCCTGACTGACAGCATCTGTTAATTCTTGGTGGTGCTAGGGATTGAACCCAAGACCTCACACGTGCTAGGTAAGCGTTCTACCATTGAGCTACACCCCCAGGCCCTGACTGGCAGTATTTCTACTCTAGAACTTTCCAGGGTTTCCAGGTCACAGACTCTGTCAGGGAAATCTCTGTGAAGGCATAATCTTAGAGGCATTCCTTATTTTCAGGAAATGATTATTTGTTTTAATATCCAGAGGGCTGTGTGACTGCAGGTAAAGGGAGACAAGGTAACAGGTTATTTGTTTTTCTTAAAACAACTGTTCTTTTTGTACCTTCAAAAATCTAACATCTTCTCCAGTGAATACTAAATACTTCATCAGTGAATTCATGGCTTACTCCTTGTGGGGTGTGTGTGTGTGTGTGTGTGTGTGTGTGTGTGTTACTGGGGACTGACCACAGTAACTACTACAGGACTACTTCTGAGCTACACCCCCAGCCCTTTTTATTGTCTTGTTTTTTGGTTGTTTTTTTGTTTTGTTTTGTTTTGTTTTTGCAGTACGGGGATTGAACCCAGGGGCATTCTACCTCCAAGCTACACCCCCAGCCCTATTTTTTTTTTTTTTGCAGTACCGGGGATTGAACCCAGGGGCGTTCTACCTCCACACTACACCCCTGGCCCTATTTTTTATACTTTATTTTGAAACCAAGTCTCACGAAGTTGCGGAGGGCCTCACTAAGTAGAGAGAGAGAGAGCTGAGGCTGGCCATGAACCCGGATCCTCCAGTCTCCACCTCCCAAAGTACTGGGATTACAAGCATGCACCATATTTTTTATTCTTTATTTTGAAACAGGATCTCACTAAGTTGCAGAGGGCCTTACTAAGTAGCTGAAGCTGGCTGCAAACCTGCAATTCTCCTGCCTCAGTCTCCCAAGTACAGGGATTACAAGCGTGCGCCACCACACTGGCTTTTTTGTTTGGTTTTTGAAACAAGGTCTTGCTAGGTTGCTGAGAGTCTCACTAAGTTGCTGAGGCTGGTCTCGAGCCTGCAATCCTCCTGTCTCAGCCTCCTCAGTGCTGGGATTACAGGTGTGTGCCACCATGCCCAGCAGACTCATTCCCATTCTGATGTCCCTGTTCTGGACACACATCACAGTGCGGACTTTTTTTTTTTTTGGCGGTACCCGGGATTGAACCCAGGGGCGTTCTACCTCCGCGCTACACCCCTGGCCCTATTTTTATACTTTATTTTGAAAGCGGGTCTCACGAAGTTGCGGAGGGCCTCACTAAGTAGAGAGAGAGAGAGAGAGAGCTGAGGCTGGCCGCAAACCCGGATCCTCCAGTCTCCACCTCCCAAAGTACTGTGATTACAAGCGTGCGCCACCACGCCCGGCGTGCAGACGTTTTATTGCACTCATTCTGCAGTCCGTGTGCTATCCTTGCTGTCAGCTACATGAGGAGAGGCCACTAGCTGTTGATCTTGGAACCTGCAACCTGCAGGCAAGCACCAGTATGGGTCAAATGAAGCAGTAATATTTTCAGGCAACAGAGTGACATTTGATATTTTCTCTACATAGCTCTCGTCCTGAGGCAAGGTCTTCTTCACACCAAAGCCCAGCCCGGTGGACTCCGCAAAGCGTGAACAATCTGTAGGTTCAAGGAGACCATCAGCGCCGGAGCTGGTCCCTTCACCTGGAAATCGGCTCAGGACCCTGGGTTCTGTCTGAATCCTGCAGGGACAGCTCATCTCAGTCACCGGATCCAAGAGAAACAGTCTCAGAAAGACAGCTTCCAAGCCTAAAATATCCAACTAAGGCCTGGTCCACCAACAGGACCAGGAGGAATGTGGATTTTTCACTATTCTTTCTAGAAGGTAGCATTTGGCAGTACTCAGAAAGAGAACACAGAATAATTTTACAGGTTTTTCTCTTTTTTGGTAGTAAAACATGAGCACTATTTTGCTGGGAGTAACTCTTTTTTGTGGAAGGGCTATCTCTAAAAATGTGATGTCAACTAAATAATTCACAATTTCCTAAAATTCCCTTTATTCTGGGGAGGTGAGAAGTTTTACTAACATTTGCCTACACTCCTTTATTGGACAAAGACATTCAGAACCTCAGAATGAATTTCTAGATCATGTAACCTCAGGGATAAATGAGTAAGACATTTATGAAAGGGACCCAACAGTGACCCTCCCGGTAGAACTGCAAACTTAGTGAGGCCACGCCTCTCCCGCCCCCTCCTCACCTTAGTTAAACCTCTCATCATTTCAATCCCAAAACCCAATTTCAAAGTAGCAGTGAAAGAAATCTTTTCCTCAGCTGTCACACTGGGGAGTGAAATAGACAAATAAAACTTTTTTTTTTTGCAGTACTGGGGATGGAACCCAGGGGCATTCTACCTCCAAGCTACACCCCCAGCCCTATTTTTTATTCTTTATTTTGACACAGAGCCTTACTAAATTGCAGAGGGCCTCACTAAGTAGCTGAGGTTGGCCACAAACCTGCGATCTTCCGATCCTCCTGTCTCAGCCTCCCAAGTACTGCAATTACAAGCGCGCGCCACCACGCCCGGCTCAAATAAAACATTTACAATTTCAGGTCATGTTAAATCATTTTGATAAGAAAGGACGAGGAAATGAAAGTTTCTTTCATCGTAAGTGTTCTTTACAACTGTCCCTGGATAATAAAATGCAGAGCTTTAACCGAATGTCCAGCCTATTTATTATATAACCACTCTAATCTGCTAAGATTTTCCAATTAGATGCACTCAATCCTCTGCAATTTCCAAGCAGCAAAATACCCACAAATTTGTTAACTATCTACACAGATGGTTTGTTGATTTATTTATTTATTTATTTATTTATTTATTTATTTATTTATTTATTTCGTGTGTGTGAGAGAGATGCTAGAGATGGAACCCAAGGCCCTGTATATGCTAGGCAAGTACTCTGCCACCAAGCCACACCCCCCCAGCCCCCAATCCTTTATTCTCCAGATATCTTGTTAAATTTTCCAAAACTAAGCCAGGCCTTCCATCCCTGTCTCAAATTCTTTTAGCAAAGATTTTGAATTTGTCTAAGTTAAACACATGGTATATGTCTCCAGTCTAATTTAAGAAACAAAATCCTAGACGGGCGTGGTGGTGCACACCTGTAACCCCCATACCTGGGAGGCTGAGGCAGGAGGATTGCAGGTTGGAGGACAGCCCCAGCAACACTGAGACTCTCGGCAACTTAGTGAAACCCTGTTTCAAAATAAAAAATAAAATCTGGCTGGGGCCGGGCGTGGTGGCGCACGCTTGTAATCCCAGTACTTTGGGAAGCGGAGATCGGAAGATCCGGGTTCGCGGCCAGCTTCAGCTCTCTCTCCCTCTCTCTCTTCCTGTCTCTCTCTCTCCCTGTCTGTCTCTCTCTCTTTCTCCTTAGTGAGGCCCTCCGCAACTTCGTGAGACCCAGTTTCAAAATAAAGTATAAAAAATAGGGGCGTAGCGCGGAGGTAGAACGCCCCTGCGTTCAATCCCCGGTACCGCAAAAAAAAAAAAAAAAAAAA
>PVJS01008973.1:0-14139 GCA_004027185.1 Glis glis | reverse complement strand
CACCCAGCTTTCATTTTTTTATTTTGAAACAGGTTCTCCCTAAGTTGCTGAAGGCCTTGCTAAGTTGCTGAGGCTGGTGTTGGAACCTTTGATCCTCCTGTCTCAGCCTCCAAGTGCTAGGATTACAGAAGCTTGCTCTACCACACTCTTCTTGGTAATTTTGCCCAAGACTCTATAGTGTCTGCGTTCTATGGAAAGTCACAGCCCATCTGGCTCTGAAGGTTGCAGACTTCAGCATCGCCTCACCCTGAAAGAGAAAAAAGTGGGAAACACACTGTGCAGTCACAGACCCCCTTTCTACTACCAGCACTTTACAGCAGAGGGACGCAGTACAGTACGGTGCATTTCCCAAAGTTTGTTCTATGGGTCACAAAGCATGCGAAATGCTCTCTCAATTAAGAATACAGGAATCTGGCAATACAATAGTCCAGGGATTTCCTTGATAAGCTAACCTAAAAACATGTACCTCAGAATATGCGGTCTGAGTGGGCGTGGTGGCTCACGCTTGTAATCCCAGTACTTGGGAGGCTGAGAAGGAGGATGGCAGGTTCACGGCCAGCCTCAGCAATTTAGCTCCACAACTCAGTGAGCCCCTGTTTCAAAATAAAATTGGGCTGGGGGTGTAGCTCAGAGGCAGAATGCCCCTGAGTTCAGTCCCCAGTACCACAAAAGAAAAAAAAATCATAGAATATATGGGTCTGCAGACATCTACACTAAGGGAATAGGAATTTGGGTAAAGAATAAGAGTAAATGTAATTGGATGATCACTAGCATTGGATAAATCAGATCAAGCTGTAATGAAAGGAAAGGAGGGGAGGAGAAAGAACAGGACAAATTTGCTTTCTTCCCTAGCCTGTAGGTAATCTCTACCAGCAAAATGGAGACAGCGGTTCCCTCTGGGTGATGTGCAGCTGTCCAGAAATACATTTCTATGAGCATTCCTTTAACTGCACCTGGAAATAAGCACTCTGCTTCTATTTTTAAAAAATAGTAATAATATCCGGGCGTGGTGGCGCACGCTTGTAATCCACTTTGGGAGGCGGAGACCAGAGTATCTGGGGTTCGCTGCCAGCCTCAGCTCTCTCTCTCTCTCTCTCTCTCTCTCTCTCTCTCTCTCTCCCCCGTCTCTCTCTCTCTCTCTCTCTACTTAGTGAGGTCCTCCACAACTTTGTGAGACCCGGTTTCAAAATAAAGTATAAAAAATAGGGCCAGGGGTGTAGCTCGGAGGTAGAATGCCCCTGGGTTCAATCCCCGGTACTGAAAAAAAAATAGTAATAATAATTACAGTCACTTCAAGTAAGTCTTCACTCTATCACCATGGAATAGACTAAAACCAGACCCTGACAATTTTTTATTTATTTATTTATTTTTACTGTGCTGGGGATTGAACTCAGAGCTTCGCTTTAAGCACTTTACTACTGAGCTGCACCCCCGTCCACTGGCAATGTTTTAAAATAGGTAATGCTGCGAATGGTACAAAATCTGCAAGGGACAACAGATGATACAGGGAAAAGTTAAATCTTCCTCCGACCTTGTACCCCAGCCATTAGTTTCCTTCCTTAAAAGCTAACCTCTGTAATCCTGGTACTTGGGAGGCTGAATCAAGAGGATCGCAGGTTCGAGGACAGCCTCAGCAATGTAGCAACACTTTCAGTAACTTAGTGAGACCCTATTTCAGAAACAAAAAATAAAAAGGGCTAGGGGTATAGCTCGAAGGTAGAATGCCCCTGGGTTTAATCCCCAGTACAAAAGAAAAAGAAAAAAAAGCTAAAGCTAACCTCTATTACAGTTTGTTGTACATTACTCCAGAGATATTCTATACATTCATAAACATATATCGAAAATTTTACATAAATACAGGTGTATTTATGCACTTTCTTGCATCTTCGTTTTTTCCTATTTTTTGTTTGTTTGTTTGTTTGTTTGTTTGGCACTGGGGATTGAACCCAGGGGCATTCTACCTCGGAGCTATATCCCTAGCCCTATTTTTTTTTTTAATTTTGAAACAGAGTCTCACTAAGTTGCAGAGGGCCTCACTAAGTTTCTGAGACTGGCCGCGAATCTGCAACCTTCCTGCTTCAGTCTCCCAAATACTGGGATTACAGGTGTGCAACACCACGCCTGGCTGATTTTTTCAATTATTAATAATGATAAGTAATAATATTACATATTTGTATACATACAGTTGCTTCATTCTTTGGGCGCCGACCAATATTCCTTTGTGCTGAAGTTCCGTGATTTATTAAGCAGACTACCTGCTCTTATATATCCACGTTATTCTTCATTTTATGCAAAATTACCATGAAAGCATAGCTTTTGTGTGCATGTGTATCTGTAGGATGGAAACCTACAAGTGCTACAAGTGACATTTCTTTATTTTCTTCCCCTCCCCCCCGTACTAGGGATTGAAACCAAGGACATTCTACCACTGAGCTACATCTCCGGCCCTTTTTATTTTTTATTTTGAGACAGGGTTTCACTAAGTTGCCCAAGCTGGCCTCAAACTTGCAATCCCCCTCCCTCAGACTCCCAAATAACTGGGATCCCAGGTGTGTCCCACCACGCCCTGCACAAGTGAAATTTCTAAGTCTATTCAGATACTGCCTCATTGCCCTCTGTGGAGGTTGTACCAACTTACAAGCCAAAGACATGAGTTACTAGCAGCCTTCAAGCACTAAAGAATACACTGAGTATTCATGCATTATAATGGCTCAGGGGCAGGATTGAAACCAGGGGCGGTCTACCTCCCAGCTATACCCCCAGTCCTTTTTATTTAATTTATTTATTTATTTATTTATTTATTTATTTATTTATTTGTGAGGGGGAGCTACTGGGGACTAGAAGCGAGGACATTCTACCTCCAAACTACACCCCCAGGCCTTTTTTAATTTTTTGTTTTGAAATAGGGTCTCGCTAGGTTGCTGAGAGTCTTGCTAAATTGCTGAGTCTGTTCTCGAACCTGCGACCCTCCTATCTCAGCCTCCCAATAATGGGATTACAGGCCGAGCCAGGGCAGCATTCTTAATTCCTCTCTCCCTACTTCCCATTCAATTAACCACCAAGGACTACTGATTCCACCTCTGAAATATTGCTGCTACCCTCGTTAATGTCATCACTTCCCTAAAGTCACCGTGAACTTTTGCCTAGGATCGCCTTCCTTAATCTTTGAGCTTTATCATAAAATACAAAGTTAAGATTTTTTATCGTAATCTTTTTTTTTTTTGGTACTAGGGATTGAACCCAAAGGCTTTCTACCTCCAAGCTATACCCCCAGCCTGATTTTATTTCTTATTTAGAAACGGTCTCACTAGGTTGCTGAGAGCCTTGCTAAATTGCCGAGGCTGGCTTTGAACCTGCGATCCTCCTGTCTCAGCCTCCCAAGTACTGGGATTACAAGCATGCGCCACCATGCCAGGCTTAATATTTATTTTTATTTAATTTTATTTGTATTTATTTTTATTTTTATTCATTTATTTATCTATTTATTTGTATGTGTGTGGTACTAGGGATTGAACCAGGGGCAATCTATCTCCGAGCCACACCCCCAGCCCTTTTTATTTTGAAATAGGGTCTTGCTAGGTTGATGAGAGTCTCACTACTTGTTGAGGCTGTCCTCAAACCTGCGATCCTCCTGCTTCAGCTTCCCAAGTACTGGGATTACAGTTGTGAGCCACCATCCCAGGCTTTTTAATCTTTAAAATGTTTAACTCCATTTAACAGAAAAATCTTTAAGATGTTAATTTGTTGTTTTGGTGTTAGGGATTGAACCCCAGGCCTCCAGCATGCTGAACACAAACTCTACTACTGAGCTACACCCTAGCCCTGAGCTATTCACTTAAAAGATTTTGAAAAATCTTTAAAATTTTTATCCTGTCAAATTTATTTACTTTTATACTGGGGATTGAACACAGGGGCGTTCTGCCTATGAGCTACACCCCCAGACCTATTTTAGTTTTTATTTGGAAACGGGGTCTTGCTAAGTTACTGAGGGCCTAAGTTGGCCTAAGTTGCTGAGGCTGACTTCGAACTTGTGATCCTCCTGTCTCAGCCTCCCAACTACTGGGATTATAGGCATGCACCACCACGCCCAGCTCTATCCTATCAAATTTCAATTAAAGATATAGGGTAGGACTCAAGTCAGTTGCTTTACTCAGGGGAAAAAAAAATCTCATACTCAGAATAACTAGTTCCCCTAAAATTGTAGGAGGAAAATGATGTTTTAACAGAATGAGGGTGGTCCAGGAAGTTGAGACTGAAGACTCAGTGGGATCCCACGAAGCCCGGGAGTAACAGAGGTTGGCAAGTATGAAATAGTATTTGCTAGGCTAAAATTTCCCAACTTGTGTTTCTCACAGTTACACTTGATATTCAAAGTCCCAGGGCTGTTGTTTAGAGACTGACTGTACTCTCAACGCCATTCCGGAAGGAAGGGGGAGTGCGGCCGCCACACAAGGCCCAACTGCAGGACCGGCTTCCACGCTCACTGGGTTTTAATTATTAAGACATTTCTTCTGTATTTACTTTCTTCTGATATTGTAAGACGAGAAGAAATAGAGTCTATCCATAAGGAGGAGACCTTGAAATGACCCAAAAAGGCTTTTACAAAGGAGGACTTAAAAGAAAAGCAGCTTTTCTTTCTTTCAAATGTGTCACTCAGTGCTCATAACATTTTGTAATTATATTATAAAAAAGAATATTTAGCCGGGCGTGGTGGTGCACGCTTGTAATCCCAGTACTTTGGGAGGCGGAGACCGGAGGATCCAGGTTCGCGGCCAGCCTCAGCTCACGCGCGTGCTCTCTCTCTCTCTCTCTCTACTTAGTGCGGCCCTCCGCAACTTCGTGAGACCCGTTTTCAAAATAAAGTATAAAAAATAGGGCCGGGGGTGTAGCGCAGAGGTAGAATGCTCCTGGGTTCAATCCCCAGTACCGCAAAAAAAAAAAAAGAATATTTAGCTGGGTGTGGTGGTGCACACCTGTAATCCCAGTACTTGGGAGGCTGAAGCAGGAGGATTGCAGGTTTGAGGCCAGCCTTAGCAATTTAGCAAGAACATGTTTCAAATTTTAAAAAAAAGTAGTGCTAAGAGAGGGGTGTGTGGAGGTAGAATCTCCTGGGTTAAGTCCCTAGTACCAAAAAAACAGTCTTAAATAATAAAAAAAAAAAAGGACTGGGGGGTATAGCTCAGAGGTAGAATGCCACTGGGTTCAGCCTCTAGTATAAATAAATAAATAAATAAATAAATAAATAAATAGGATTATTTTTACCTTAGCCACCTCCAGGTAAAAACCCAGGCCATAAAAAAATAAAATAAAATAACCTACCCAGGCATGGTGGCACATGCCTGTAATCCCAATAGTTAGGAGGATGAAACAGGAGGATCGCAGATTCGAGACCAGCCTCAGCAACTTAGCAAGATCCTCAGCAACTTGTGAGACCCTGTTTCAAAATAAAAACTAAAAAGGCTGGGAGTATAGCCTGGAGGTAGTAGAATGCCCCTGGGTTCAATCCCTAGTACCAAAAAAAAAAAAACAGAAAAAAATTTAAAGTACCCACCATTATTGTCTGTAGGTCAGAGAACAGAGCTGATAAAAGTCAACAGTGGCAATACCTGTGGAGAAGCTCAGCTCCACCCACACCTGGACCTCCACGGAGAAAGGCCTTGGAGGGCTCCCCCAGGATAAAGGGCTCACGGTCCTTCACCTGTCAACCCTGCAATTCAGCTGGATGTTTTCTAAACCCAACTGCCCGCCAGCAAGATGCAATCAATTGCTGTCTGAAATGTGTCAAGGATAAGAGTCGCTTCTCAAGAATGCTTTCCCTCTTGTGGAAAGTGGCAGTAAGAAGCCTGAGAAAGTCAAACAGGAGCCCAGGTGACTTGTTTCTTTGTTCTCTGCAAGAATTAAAATCCAATCTGTAAAGTCTCATGCCAATTCACAATTCCCTCCTAGTTGGCCTTTCCCAAGGCTAACCTAAAAACTCCAGCTAATTTTAGAAGGATTTTTGGGAGGCTGAGACTGGAGGATCTGGGTTCACCGCCAACCTCAGCTACTTAGTGAGGTCCTCCGCAACTTAGTGAGACCTTGTTTCAAAATAAAGAATAAAAAAAATAGGGCTGGACGTATAGCTCGGAGGTAGAATGCCCCTGGGTTCCATCCCCAGTTCTGCAAAAAAAAAAAAAAAAAAAAGGAAGATTTTAAATTTTAAGACTTTAGACCCTTGGAGCCAAAGCAGAGTGGCACATACCTATAATCCAGCTACTACTGGGAAGGCTGAGGCAGGAGGATCACTTGAGCCCAGGAGGTGAAGACCAGCCTGGGCAATGAAGAGAGACCCTGACTTATTGAACCCAGGGACATTCTACCTCTAAGCCACACCCCCAGCCCTTTTTATTTATTTTTGTTTGTTTTGAAACAGGGTCTCACTAGGTTGCTGAAAGTCTCACTAAATTGCTGAGGCTGGTCTCGCACCTGCAATCCTCCTGTCTCATCCTCCCAAGTACTGGGATTGCAAGCATATACCACCACACCGGACTAGAGACCCTATCTTAAAGAAAAGCAGGAGATCTGGGGATGTAGCTCAGTAACAGAGAGCTTGCCTAATCTGTGTGAGACTCCAGGCTTGATGCACAGCACAGCAAAAAGAAAAACAAATTTAAAGAAAAATAAAGGACTTTGGACTCTCTTCAAGTTTAACACCAAAAGATCTACTGGCTTGGCATTGGGGTTAAACAGCAAAACTGCCTGCAGGAAGGCTGAGTTCCTCTAGTCCATAGAAGGACAAAAATTGAGGTTTGTTTTGTTTTGTTTTGTTTCAAAATCCCTCTAAAGCAGACACTAACAGGTGACAAAGGTTGGAGAAGATGAACTGATACAGGCCAAGGATTTGTAAAGCGCCCTGTGGACTGAAATCCATGTGGGAAGAAAGCTGTGTTTCCCAAGAGGATTACAAGATTCAATTTACAACAACCTCCTGGTCCTTAAAAGACCAGTGGAGGATATCTACTTTCCCAAAAGAAGGAAGATGTTTTCATATTCAAAAGCTGCCCCAGGTCTGTAAGATAATACCAACAGCCGGGTAACAATTTATTCCACTATTCCACACTCTGAGTGTGCTGGCCTGCACAATGCAAAGCACTTTATTAATTCACTCAATCCGCCCGAGAGTAGCTGAGTACAATTATTATCCCCATTTTATAAAAGGGCACCAAGCCTTAGAGAGGATGAATAATCTGCCGCAGGGACATAACAGCTTATAAAAGTGACACTAGGGTTCACGTGTCGGCCGTCTGACTTGAGTTCATGCCCTCAGCATGAACAGTTCACGTCACTTACCTGCAGAAGTTGTGCTAAGAATGAGCCAGGCGTGGCGGCACACACCTGTACTCTCAGCTACTGCAGAGGTGAGGCAGGAGGATGCCATGAGCCCAGGGATTCTGGGCCAACCTGAACAGTCAAGACCTCATCTCAAAACAAAACAAAACGAACCTGGTGCACATCTCTAATCCTAGTACTTGGGAGGCTGAGACAGGAGGATCACAGGTTCAAGGCTAGCCTCAGCAACTTAGCAAGACCCTGTTCCGAAATAAAAAATAAAACAGGTTGGAGGTGTAGCTTGAAGGTAGAATGCTCCAGGTTCAATCCCCAGTACCAAAACCAAACAAAATAATAATAATTACTAATAGTAATACTAATCACTGAAGTAGTAGGATATAAAAAGGAAAAATCCTGAGATGTCCTAAATTTAATTACAAGGGCCAGAAAATGGGACAGGGAAATAAGGTAAGTTAATCAGTTAGAGCTAAAAGCCAAAGTCAACAAAAAGCTGCTTCACAATCTTAAGTGTACACTGAAACCATAATTTAAAGCTCAGACAGCTGACTCCAGGTGCCACCACACCTTGCTTACGTCTAAACTTTCTGGACTATTAAACCCAACAATCCAGAAACAATGATATATCTTAGGGACTGTCCTCCCATCCCAAAACTCTCCCCACTTCTTCTTATTCTGATCCTCTTATCTGTAGCTGATGTAGGTTCAATACACAGTTTAATGTTTCCTTCCCAAATTATTGTTACCAAAATGCTCTTGGCTCTTAGCTCCGACAAACATATTTCCAACTGCTATCTAGGCTTACTGCTGGTAGTTGCAGGATTTGTCCCAAGATCAGGTCCTTTCTGCCTAGCATCTGTAACAGCTCAATAAACTCTTTATTTCAGAGAACCCTGGATCTCAAGAACTTTGGTTTAAAAATAGTGCTTTAGAGCTGGGCATGGTGGTGCATGCGTATAATCCCAGTACTTGGGAGGCTGAGACAGGAGGAGCGAAGGCTTGAGACTAGCCTCAGTTCCTCCAAAATCTAAACAGATTGACCGTGTGACCCAACAATTCCACGCCTAAGCATCTTCACAAGAGAAAAGAAAGCAAAAACATGTCCATGCAAAAACGTGTACACAAATGTTCACAGCAGCATGATTCATAATAGCTCCAAAGTAGAAACAACCCGAATATCCATCAACTCATTAATGAACAAATAAACTATGATATGTCCATGCCATGAAACATTATTTAGCAATACAAAGAAATGAGGTAAAGCCGGGCGTGGTGACACACGCTTGTAATCCCAGTACTTGGGAGGCTGAGACCGGAGGATCTGGGTTCGTGGCCAGCCTCAGCTACTTAGTGAGGCCCTCCGCAACTTAGCGAGACCCTATTTCAAAATAAAGAATAAAAAAATAGGGCTGGGGGTGTAACTCAGAGGTAGAAAGCCCCTGGGTTCAATCCCCAGTACTGCAAAAAAAAAATAAATAAATGAGATACCCAAATATGCTATAACACGAACCTTGAAAACATTATGCTAAGTGAAATAAGCCGGTCATGAAATTGTACGTGTCCATGGATATAAAGCAGCCAGAAAAGGCAAATCTATAGAGATCGGAAGTGAATCAGTGTTTGCAAGGGTGGTGTGAATGGAGAACGGGGGGCAAGTGGGATTTTTTAAGGGATGACAAATGTTTAAAATTGACCATGATGATGGATACGCTGTGAATATACTAAAAGCCATTGCATTGTACCATTTATACGGGTGACTTCTATAAAATGTCATTCTACTCCTTCTCGCTGTTTGGACCTGGTCGTGACACTCTGAAACCGGCTCCGGGTTTTCCTGTACTATAAATAGTCGAGGAACCTCTTCTCCAGAGATGCGGAAATGCCAACTCTCTTCAAGAGGAAGGGAGCGCAGCCCTGGGCTGGCCAGACAAGGGGACCTGAAAAACACTCTGGTCGTGGGCAAGCAGAAGAAGGTGTTGAAAGTCCCTCCTGCCACGGCCTCCTGACACCCTGGGAAACCTGTAGATTCCAGTCAAAAGCTAAGTCCCGGCCCAAAGCCCATTCAACCACTATATTCAAAGTATAGGACAAATCCAGTTATGAAGGAGTTTGTGTAAGAATATTTTTGTTTTTAGTTGTGGTTACATTTACAGAGCATTAAAATTACCATCCTCACCTTTTCTAAGTGTGCAGTTCAATGTCGTTAAGTATATTCACATTGTTGTGCAACCAAGCTCCAGAAATTTTTTTTTTTGGTACTGGGGATTGAACCCTGGGACATTCAATCTCTGAGCTACACCCCCAGCCCTTTTTTGGTTTTTCATTTTTAAACAGAGTCTCACTAAGTCACTAAGGGCCTCACTAAGTTGCTGACACTGGCCTCGAATCTGCAATCTTCTGTCTCAGCCTCCCAAGTCCCAGGATTATAGGTGTGTACCACCATGCCTGGCATTCCAGAACTTTTTCATCTTACAAAACTGAAACTCTTGATCTAGGATGTAGTTCAGTGGTAGAGCACATTGCAAGGCCCTGGGTTTAATCCCCACCACTGCAAAAAGGGACAGAAAAGTGGGTAGAAGGGAGGGTGGATACAATCAAAGCACAATATATGTGTGTATGGAAATGTCTCAATGATGCTGGTTGTGGTAGTGCAGGCCTATAATCCCAGCATGTGGGAGGCTGAGACAGGAGAATCACAGGTTTGAGGCCAGCCTCAGCAAAGTAGTGAGAGTCTCAGCAACCTACTGAGATCCTGTTTCAAAATAAAAAATAAAAAGGGTTGGGGGTGTATCTCGGAAGTAAATGCCCCTGGGTTCAATCCCCAGTGCCAAAAAATAAAAGGGAAGAAGGAAAGAAGGAAGGAAGGAAGGAAGGAAGGAAGGAAGGAAGGAAGGACTCAATGAAACCCATCAATTTGTACAATTATTTACATATATTAATTATAAAAATTAAACCCTATACCCCTTAAACAACTCCCCCATTCTCTTCTCCCTGACCCCAGCGACCACCATTCTTTTTGTTTCTATGAATATTACTTCTTTAGATAGCTTATAGTATTATGTGGAATCTTATAGTATTTGTCTTTTTGTGACTGGCTTATTTAACTTACATCCTCAAGGTCCATCCATCTTATAGCAAGTGAGAGAATTCCTTCCTTTTTAAGGCTGAATAATATTCTGAGATACATATATATATGTATGTATATCACATTTTGTCCATTCAGACCATCTATTTCTATATCTCAGGGGTGTGATTCTGTTGGTCTAGTGGTACAGAAGCCAGTGATTATCATCTTATACCAGGGGAGAGAGGCTGAGTGTACCGTGTTTGCACCCTAGGAAAGGACAGACAGGCAAACTGAGCTGAAGCGAAGGTCATCTCCTTCCAAGCGCATCTCACGGTCCCTTTCTATCTCAACAATACAAGTTCTGTTCACTGTATATCTCCAGGTTCTGCAACAGGACTTGGCACATCAGTTTCGCTCTGTAAATATTTGTTGGATGAATGAATCTAGAAGAATGACTGGTCATGGGGACAAGATGCAGTGCGATCCTGATTGCTCCAGCTCATCTCAGCATATTACTTAAGAAAGCCCAAATGTACGTCACCATGGGAACGTCTCCAGGAACCACTGGTAAGTGGATCCAGTTACAGATCAACATACATAGTATGATTACTTTGACGTAAAAACAAATGCACAAGTCAAAACAATAAATACATATGTATATAAAAATATATCTTGCAGCCGGGCGTGGTGGCACACGCTTGTAATCCCAGTACTTGGGAGGTGGAGACTGGAGGATCCAGGTTCACAGCCAGCCTCAGCTACTTAGTGAGGTTCTCTGCAATTTAGTGAGACCCTGTTTCAAAATAAAGAATAAAAGAATAGGGCTGGGGGTGTAGCTCGGAGATAGAATGCCCCTGAGTTCAATCCCCAGTACTGCAAAATAAATAAATTAAAAAAAATGGGGGGGTAGCTCAGAGGTAGAATGCCCCTGGGGTTTAATCCCCAGTAACACACACACCTAAATAATATGCTCCATTTCAAATGGTTATAGCCAAACAGATTCTTAGAATCAAGCCCAGATGGCAGTCTAGCCAAAATATCTAATGCTTCATCAGTCATGGAAGAATCCAAAACAGACAACAAAATGACAAGTGGAAATAAAGGAGAAAATAAACCGAAGAACCCATTTCCCATGTTGGCAGTAAAGGTGATCCAGTGAAAACAAATGATCACAGGCATGTGCAAGCTAGAACATCCATGTTCTCAGAGTTTTAGGGCATTGACCCGGGTTCAAATCTCAATTCCATGGTTCTCCCTCAGTTTCGTTTTCCTCGCCCATAAACCGGCAGGGATGCGGGAGTGATGAGAACTAAACAAGATTATCTCAGGATAAATAGTTAAGAAGTGCAACCTCTTACAACGTGCCAAACATGTTAGGCATTATTCTAAGTGCACATGGCTCTTAGTATCTCACTTAATCTTCCAGTTATAAATAGTCGTTTCCAGATGAGAAAGCCGATGTACTTCAGAGGTTAACGCACTTGCCCAAGGGTAGTGACCGGGCTGGGATGCTAATTCACACTCTACCTGGTTCCAAAGAATGTGCTTTTATCAACCAAACCAGGCTTCAATGAGCTAACGTCTGGCAAGCCTCCTGTACTATGTCCGAACACAACGTGCCCAATAAATAATCCTTAGCATTGTGCACACAATGTGTGAAAGTCCAGAAAAAATAGGTAAGTGATAGCCAGTTTGAGGTTCGACCGCCTTAGAGGAGCCGGATGCACACACACCATGATCTCCAGTCGTCTCCTCTAATTCCGCAAGGGCACTCCTTTCCCAAGCGTCGCCAAAAGCCGGGGGTGCCCTCCCTGTCCAAGCCCCCGAAGTCGGGGTCCCGCCGGGCGCCCGCGGTGGAGAGCATCGGGCGCGGAGCCCGCGGACCCGGTACCTGGACCTGCGCGCCCCTGGCTCGGGGCGTCCGGCTGTGCGCAGCGGGATCGCAGGGCGCACCCCGCCGCCTGGGCGCCGCGACCCCGGCCCGCCCGGCTCCCCTGGCCGCGCGCGCAGAGGGGCGCCTTCCCTGCTCCCCGCCCGGGCCTCGGGCGCCGCTGCGGTGTCCCCGGAGTAGTCTTCGCGCCCATTCCCCCTCCTCCCCAGCGGCACCCTGCCCTCCCGGCTTCCGCGGCGCCACCACCTGCGCCCTGGCGGCTCTCCAGCGCCCGGAGCAGGGACCGCGCGCGGGTCCCGCCTTGTCTAGGGTGCTCCGCGGGTGCCGAAGCCTCAGCCCTGACCGTCACCTCCGCTGGAGCAGGGACCGCGCGGGTCCCGCCTTGTCTAGGGTGCTCCGCGGGTGCCGAAGCCTCCTCCCTGACCGTCCTGCCTTGTCTTGGGTGCTCCGCGGATGCCGAAGCCTCAGCCCTGACCATCCTGCCTTGTCTAGGGTGCTCCGCGGGTGCCGAAGCCTCCTCCCTGACCGTCCTGCCTTGTCTAGGGTGCTCCGCGGGTGCCGAAGCCTCCTCCCTGACCGTCCTGCCTTGTCTAGGGCGCTCCGCGGGTGCCGAAGCCTCAGCCCTGACCGCCACCTCCGCGGGCGGCGAGAGGACCCGAAAGCCGGTGTTTCCTAAACCCTCGCCCTTCTAGCGCCTACTTGGGTCCGTGTGGGCCCGGCCGCACCCGCAGCCACCTGGGGCGCCGGGCTCCGACCCCGCGCCCTGCCCGTCCCCGCGCCGCCCGCAGGAGCCCCCGGTACCTGTGAGCGCTGCGCGCCCGTCCCCGCTGCCATCCTGGACCCGCGGCCCGCCCCAGAGCCCGTCCGCGCTTCTGACTGTGCAGTCAGGAAACCCGGGCTCCACCTCCACGCGCTGCCTTTTACAGCCGCGGGGATCTGTCACAACACCTTCTGGCCCCGGTTACCTCCTGTCCGGAAAGGAGGGTGACTCCGGCCGCACGTGGATCAGAGGTGCAGCGAGGGTCACACGGGGTGCGGGCGGCGCCGCCTCCTCTGGTCTGTGTTGCGGAGTCCTGCGGGGGGCGAGGACGCGCCACCCAAGCGCAGCTCCGCTCCTTCTACCTGAGAGGGGCCGGGGGCAGTGACCCCTCTGGGCCTCAGTTTACTTAGCTATGCAGTGAGAAGAATAGCCAAAAACCCACCTCCCCCACGGAAGTTGTACTGAACAAAGGAAATCCCTTATTTTCCTCTTTGTATAAAGTATCAAACAAATGCTTTTTGTTATCTTTGGTGGCTTCTAATGGCAGGGCGGGTTTGGGTTGGTTTGTTTTGCGGTGCTGGCGATGGAGTCCAGGGCCTCCCACAGGCTAGGCAAGCACTCGACCACTGAGCAACACCCCCAGCCCTGCCTGCCTTCTTTTTT
Organism: Glis glis; assembly: GCA_004027185.1. NCBI lineage: Eukaryota > Metazoa > Chordata > Mammalia > Rodentia > Gliridae > Glis > Glis glis. Next base: position 432 of record PVJS01008973.1, on the reverse strand, counting down.
TCTTTTCTTTTCCTTTCGTCTTCTTTCTTTCTTCTTTCTTTCTTTCTTCTTTCTTTCTTTCTCTTTCTTTCTTTCTTCTTTCTTTCTCTTTCTTTCTCCTTCTTTCTTTCTTTTCTTTCTTCTTTCTTCTTTCTTTCTTTCTTCTTTCTTTCTTTCTTCTTTTCTTTCTTCTTTCTTCTTTCTCTTCCTTCCTCCTTCCTTCCTTCCTTCCTTCCTTCCTTCCTTCCTTCTTTCTTTCTTTCTTTCTTTCTTTCTTTCTTTCTTTCTTTCTTTCCTTCCTTCCTTCCTTCCTTCCTTCCTTTCTTTTGCGGTACCAGGGATTGAACGCAGAGGCGTTCTACCTCCGCGCTACGCCCCCGGCCCTATTTTTTAGGCTTTATTTTGAAACCGGGTCTCACGAGGTTGCGGAGGGCCTCACTAAGGAGAGAGAGA
>PVJS01008972.1:0-51605 GCA_004027185.1 Glis glis | reverse complement strand
AAAGATGGGCTGAATAGAGATTTCTTTTTGTTTGCGTGTGTGTGTGTGTGTGTGTGTGTGTGTGTGTGTGTGTGTGTTCCCCGCGGTCTCCGTGTGTGGCCTCCTCCGGGAGAACGCGCAGTGTTCCCACTGTTGCTTACCCTGAAGGCTTTCCAAACCTTGCTCCCGCTGCCGCCAACAGACAGCCGGGGAAAAACATCTCTCCAAAGGGAGAAACAGAAATAAGCTACAGAAGAGATTTCTGAGGCCGCTCCTATTCAGGGAAGGTGAGGGAGCCCTCCTTTTGAAAAGTCTCTTTTACAACCGTCTTTTCTTTTTCCATGCCTCGTTTTGGAAGGTGCCCAAGAGCCTGTCTGGAGGGTCCCAACCTTCTCTAACAGCGCTGGGAAACAAGAGGTGGTCGGTGCAGCTGGCGAGTGGGGCGAGGGCTCAGGGATCCCTGGGGGCTGGGGGCCAGGAAGGCCGTGTGGGAGGGGCTGGGTGGCTTTGCAGTGGCCTAAGGGCTGGGACTGGACTCTAGGCCACAGCTGAGTGTGGTGAGAGTAGAATTGATGTCGCCTTCGTCCCCTCATCTCCTTTCTCCTCTGCAAGAATAACTCTCTGGATGGCAAGTTGGAGGCCAGCTTCCCCAACTTAGTGAGACCCTGTTCCAAAATCAAAACTAAAAAGGTCTGGGGATGTAGCTTGGAGGTTGAATGCCTCTGGGTTCAATCTCCAGTATCCCTCCTCTCCCGCAAATAATAATTTCTTTCTCTCTCTCTCTCTCTCTCTCTCTCTCTCTCTACACACACACACACACACACACACACACACACACACACACACACACACAGAAGCTAGTTCTCCCAGCACTCTCACATCTTAACCCCGTGTCCTGCCCTGGCCTGGTGTTCTGGGCCTAGCTCCTTTTATTACTTTTTAAAAGGAGTCTGTGATTTTATGAGGGTTGTTTGGCCAGCCTGAGGTTGGGCTAGGCCCTGTTTTCTGCGCCTGTGGCCCCATCAACCCAGGGAACAAGCCAGTCAAAGTTGAGCAGCAGTTCACAAAAACAGCCCCAGACCCCTCAACTCTGATTTCTCTCTTTCTCTTTCTCTTTTCTTTTCTTTTTTTTTTTTTTTTTTTGGTACTGGGGATTGAACCCAGGGGCATTCTACCTCTGAGCTACACCTCCAGCCCTTTTCCTTTTCAGTTTGAAACAGGGTCTTGCTATGTTGCTGAAGGTCTCTCTAAGTTGCTGAGGCTGGTCTCAAACTGTCATGGGGGAAGGGTTGATTATCTTCAACTCAGAATGAGTGGGGTCCTTCTTGGTTTCCATGACAGAAAAGAATTTCAGTACATGCCAGTCAGAGACGTAGACTGAGATTTATTTAGGAAAAGTAGGAAATACACATTCAAGGGAGAATGCGGACCACCCCAAAAGTTAGAAAAGCCCTTTTGGGATCGCAGGGCTCTATTTCCAGGGGACTTTGGTGAGGGGTGGGCAGGAGGAGGGATGGGGGATGGCCGCAGTCCAGTAGTCACAGGTGATTTGGGCTGTCTGTCAGTAGTCACAGGTGATTTGGGCTGTCTGTCATCTCCAGGTCCTGGCCGTCACTGTCTCATCAGTAGGTAACCATTTTGTTTAAACTGTTCAAGGACCGCTGACATGTCTGAGGAGGTTGCTCTCTTGGGTGGCATCCAAGAAGATTCTCCGTTGTGTGACCTCTGTTGTCTGATAAACAAGTACCTCCCTGAGGACAGCCAACAGCTTCCATAGAAAAATTACAATTTCCTTGTTCTCCCTTATGTCTCCTTTCTACCTATTTATTTTATTTCTTCTATCCTACCTGCAATTCTCCTGTCTTAGCCTCCCAAGTACTGAGATTATTGGCCTGCGCCTCCGCCCAGCTAAGCACTCAGATTTCTTCTCCCTCCTGTGGGTTTGCCGTGAATGCTGTTGGCTTGTGTGTCCCATGGACTCTGCCATCTCCCAAGCATCTCAGTAATGATCAGTAATGGCCTTTGCTTGAATACTGCAGCCGGTGGACACAGCACAGGGTCACCCCCCCATCCCAGGTCCTGTGCTCCAGAAAAAACACGCCCAGGACAAAAGCTCTCTGTTTGTATCTGGTACATTTACAACTAAAAGGCTCAGCGTCCAGGTGAGTGGACTCTGGGTCCAGGCTCCTTGAATAGAGAGGAAAAAGGGACCGGGTGTTGTATGTGTGTTTGGCACCGCAGAGACCAACACACTGAGTGTGCCTGGAGCGCGGTCCCTTTGGTATCACCACGTACAGCTGGGTGCCCACTCTCCCGCATTCTGTGACCTTGATCTCGCCGGCTCGTGCTCTGGGCACATCAGAGTTCTCTCTGCTGAGATGGGCAAGCAGACTTATGTCTCAGGGCCCACGATGGTTTTTGAGATGTGGATGTTGGCCAACTGCCAAAGCTGCTAGAAAAACAGAGGCAGCTTGGCTACCTAAGACTACCCATTGATGGCATTTTCCCAGCCTCCGCTGAATTCAAACCACTAGCCTTGTGTGTGTGCATGTGTGTGTATCCGTGTGTGCATGTGTACGTGTGTATGTGTGTATGTGTGTGCACTCGAACGTTTACAGCTTTCCTAACTAACAGGACCAAACTCCTTTAAAAATTTTTTCAAAATGGTATTTTAAGATCTAGCATTATTTGTTTCCCCCTCTATAAAGATGAATCTAGAATAATTTCTCCATACCTTGCTGTGGGGAAGAGAGTGGGTACGGGCAAAAGAAAGGTACCATGCTAGGAAGAGCATGAGACCTAAAGGAAATGAATGTCTTGTCTTCCGGTCCCTGTTCAGCCACTTCCCAGCTTAGCCACAGTCTTTATGGGTCTCAGTTTCCTCCTCTGAAGAATGAGAAGAATAGTATAGGCCCAACTGTCTTACAAGATGGCTTTGTGAATCAAATGAGCTAATGTTTGTAAGAGCGTTTATTTGCCTTAAAGTGCTACACAAAGTTGAGTCATTTGTGCTTAAAAATAATTTGTAGCCAGGCATGGTGGTGCACGCCTGTAGTCCCGGTACTTGGGAGGCTGAGACAGGAGGATTGCAGGTTCAAGGCCAGCCATGGCAACTTAGCAAGGTCCTCAGAAACTTAGTGAGATCCTATTTCAAAATAAAAAATAAAATAGGGCTGGGGGTGTAGTTCAGAGGTAGAAGGCTCCTGGGTTCAATTCCCAGTGCCGCCATCATCATCATCATCATCATCATCATCATCATCATCATCTCATCGTCATCACCATCGTCGTCATCATCGTCTTCGTTGTTTGCAAGCCGTGTGAAGTGTTTCTGGAAGTCCAGGTGTCCAGAAACCTGGATATTTGGACCATTTATTCACAGATGGCAAATGGGAGTACCTGCCTGATCAGCCTGTGGGTGTTGCTTGTTTTCTCAAGGGCTCAGGTTCTGGGGATATTTCTCAGAGCATCAGATATGTAGTTAGACCTACAGCAACTTGCTCATCACTTCCCGTTTTTGTCTTAAATCATCACAGTTAGCACAAGGGTTCCAGGTGCCAGTGGCATTGTAGCCAGACTGACATAGCTTTGAATGCTCTTAACTCACCTTAGGCAAGTTGTTTAGTGTCTCTGAGCCCAATTTCATCATCTGTAAAATGGGTATAATAGTAATTACAGCTTCTAGAGTTCTTGGGAGATGAAAAGACAAGGCATGCACACTGCTTCCTAGTGTGGAATCTTTACACATTGATTAAGTAAATGAAAGAGGATGACAATGCTGACTCTTTTAAAGAATTTGAGGGAGAAAATGTCCATTAACTAGTTTAGAGTTGGAACTTTCTTATTGGTCATGTGTTTACTTGATAAGCATTCATTGAATACCTTCTATGAGTCTGTGGGAGACCCAAAGATGAGGATTGTTGAGCTAAAGGTAACTATGAGGAAGCAAATGCAGCAGTGCTCTCTGCCCTCTCTATTTGCCTACAAGCAGAAGGTATATTTACAGAGACAAAATGTCTCCCAACCCCAATCAAAGGCATGGGGTGGGGGGGGGTTGTCCTGGAGGTGAGGGAGAAATCTGCATTAACACCTCTTCTAACTGGCCTTTATTTTCCTTCCTCCAAATTGCCACCCAGAGAGACTCCAAGTCCTTTTCCTCTGTCTTGTCACTTCTCCAAAAATTGATTGCTGTTTTTGTTTAGTTTTGTTTTTATTTTCCTTTTTGGGGGTGCTCAGGATCCAACCAGAGCCTGAGGCATGTTAGGCAAGTGCTCTGCCACTGAGCTGTACCTGCTGGGGTGCTGGGGTTTGAACCCAGGGGCATTCTACCTCTGAGCTACACACCCAGCCCTTTTTAAATTTTTTATTTTGAAACAGGGTCTAAGTTGCTAAGGCTGGCCTTGAACCTGTGATCCTCCTTTCTCAGCCTCTCAAATACTGGCCTGTGCCACTCCACCTGGTTCTGACTGTTGTTTAAAGATGCTATATAAGTTGATATTCAAAGCCACCTCTTGGAGAACTATTCATTCACTGGGTATCTCTCATGTATTTGAAATACATATGTTAGTAAACTATTTGCTTTTCTCATGTCAATCTGTCTTTTGTAGCAGGGCCCATTACAACTAAAAACCTATTAGAGGTTCTGTCTCAGTCAACATTCTCACTGTTGTAATCCAAAATGACTGACCATACAATTTAGAGGAATGAAGACTTATTTGCTCACAGTTTTTGGAGATTTAGAGGTTCAGTCCATGCCAGGCTGGGTCTGCAGAGCTCAGGGCATGGTGGAAGAAAGCAGAGAGAGAGAGCACAAGGCTCTCCTCTCACAGTATGAAGGCGATGCTGAGAACAAGCAAGGGGAGGAGAGGTCTTATATAATTCCCGGGAAGGCCACACCCCCAGTGACCCCTCCTTAGCAACCAAGCCCCCCATCCAAAATTGCTACCTTGTTTCTGTGAGGGCTAGGGGGACATTCTAAATCCAAACCATTACAGGTTCTTTTTCCTTACAAGCCCCCAAATACATCTTGGTTCCCTTTAATGAAGGACTGTTGGGCTACCCAGACACTCCCCACTACTCTAGCACTGAGAACTCCAAGTGCAGTACAAAAAGGAAGAGGCACACAGTGAAAGTTAGAGTTTGGCTGAGGGCACTGGAGAAGGGGTCCATTGGGGGCTAGGGATGTAGGTAGTAAACATGGTAAAGGATGGTGGGGGGTAGAGAAACATGTAGATACTAGGAATACTATAGCCGCAGAGACTCAGATGTGGTAGCTGAGATAGAAGTTTCTCTCTTGCTCAAGGATTGTGTGGGTGATCCAGGGCTACAGTGAGTGCTCAAGGTGTCTGGGAGCCAGGCTTTCTCCACCTTGGTTCCCCTATCTTCTCCTTGGGTGTTCCCCTGGCCCATTTGGCTCTGAGCCATGACTTAGCATTACACCAGCAGGTAGGAGGAAAGGCTGACCATTCCCTTAAATGATGTCACCTGAAAATGACACATACTCCTCGCATAACTTGGTCACCTGGCCACCTCTAGGAAGGGAGACTGGGGAAAGCGATCTTAATGCTGATCTGTCATGTGACCAGCCCAAATGGGGGGTTCTACTATGAAAGGAAGAAGGGGAAGATCTTGAGGGGACAACACAGCAGTCAGGGGATGGTTAGGAGGGAAGCAATATAATGGTCCACACGCCAGGAACACGGTTCTGGAGAAACAGGGGAGAGTGGGAGGAGAGGACCAGCCTACTAGTCTAGGGACGAAGCCACCGTGCAGTGAAGAGCCTCTGGGCTGCGGGGTGAAGAGGGTGATGTCCTGGGAAGCTGGAAAAGACCAGGCTCTGTGGTTCAGGAGTTTGTGCAGGTGGCCACAGTCTGGTGGGTACCCTGACCTTGTGGGATTCGAGGTATGACTTGGGGACAGGCACATCATCCTCTCAGGGCCTGTTCCAGGGATTTTTCGCTGCTGCATGGATCATTTGTTCATTGGTTCACTGACTTTGCACTCGTGTTTCTATTTTCTCACATGAACTCTTTCCAGTAATCTCTACTACCTGTGGTTTGGATGTATCAGCACCAACAAGGAACAAGGTTTCATTGAACTGAGAGTTGTTTGTTTGTTTGCTTGTTTTGGTAGTGCTGCCGGGGATTGAACCCAGGGCCTCACATGTTTTAGGCAAGTGCTCTACCACTGAGCTGCTGTCCAGCCCCACTTCAAGGGCTTCCTGATGTGGTTCTGATGCTCTCTGGCTTTGGTTGAGAAGAATGGACACAATCACCTCTCCAGACCCCAGATTTACAATCCTGAGATCTTCAGTCCAGCTATTGAAAACTGCCATCTAGGAATTGGGACGGATCAGAACTTGGCACAAAACAATGCGGGGAAGGCATATCGGTCCATCATAAAAAAACTGCTGTCTTTCCCAGCTCCATCCTCATTTTCCATCAACCTGATAGCCCCAAGCTAGAAGTGATCTTTATAAACATGTGCTTCTTGTGCTCATTCTGGTTTGGGATTTCTGTGCCAATAATATGCATGATAGGGCTGCCGTTCTTCCAGCCCAGTGCATCTGAACATGTGTTCCTGCAGTCTCATCTGTTACTTTGTGAAGAAAACATGCCTGAACCAACAGCATATTTGGAGCAGTATATTATGATTTCAACAGCTTCCCTCTGTGATCCACCAAACAGACATTCCCGGTAGGCATTCTGGGCTCTCAGCTCAAATTTAACTTTACAGAGCCATGTTTCTTCAGCTCAGACCTGGATGACCACCAGGCTTGTTAGAATCTCCAAAGACCTGAAGGGAAGGAAACTTGCCAAATGTGCCCATGCAACTTCAGCTTTCATCTGCCAAGAAGAAATATAGTTTAATGTACTACGGGAGAATGTGGGCCTGCCATACTGACTCTAAGCACTGAACTGGCAAGAAATTTCCAGAAACAATGATATAAAGTAAGTGACCTGGGTTCCTGTTCCATCTCATCTCTCAAAACCTCCTGTAGGGCTTTGCAGCTCGGTGTGCTAGCTGTGTGGCTGAGGATAAAGGGTCTGGACGTGATGGACACAAACACACAATTGTGCATACAGTGTGCACTCGAGATTGGAACTCCTAACGGCTACAGACAAATTAGGGTCCGTAAGGTGGGATTTGGAGCTATAGAGCAAAGCCCCCTACATTCTTGCCTTTCAGGGTCCAGAAGAATAAAAGCACGTCCCCTCCTTTAAAGTGGGGCTGTTGGTCAAAGCATGTCAGTGCCACCAAAGCTGGCAATGGAAATGTAAAATCTATAGAAACTGAGGTGGTGAAGAGACCAGGAGTAGGAGTGGAAAGAATCACAGTCAGGTGGACTAATGACTCGTACTACAAAGCAGAGAGACAGATGTGATCTTCAGTTGATGAAAATAAATAAATAACACTATGTTTACAAACAGAAATAATAGAACAACCAAAATAGTGATGCATTTTTTCAACCTGCTCCTGGAGATTAAACCTAGGGACTTGAGGTGGTACACACCTGTAATCCTAGTACCTGAGAGGCTGAGACAGGAGGATTGCAGATTTAAGGCCAGTCTCAGCAACTTAGCAAGGCCTCAGCAACTTAGAGAAACCCTGTTTCAAAAGAAAAAATAAAATAGGATTGGGGGTGTAGCCCAGAGGTAGAATGACCCTGGTTTCAATCCCCTTTGCCAGAAACCAACCAACCAACCAACAAACAAACAACTATTGAAGGACTCATGCTTGGTAGGCAAGCACACCCCCACTGAGCCACACCCCCATCCCACTGACACACTTTTATTGGTAGGAAGAATTAAAGCGAAGTGGAAAACAGGTTAACAGTGAGTGAAAGTTCATAAATAGATGGTCCCTAAAATGAAGAAATAAGAGTGGAAATACATTATTTAGAGATGTGGAAATAACTTACAAGAGTTAAAGTGTTTTCCTCTGGGGGAGCTCACCTGGGGTGGGGGAGGCATTAGAGCATAGGATGTGCTAGTTGTTTCTCATTACAAGCTTTGCTATACTATATGATTTTTAAGGCTCGTTGCATTAGTTAGAATTAGATTTAGGCCGGGCATGGTGGCGTACACCTGTAATCCCAGTACTTGGGAGGCTGAGACAGGAGGATCATAGATTCGAGGACAGCCTCAGCAACTTAGTGAGGCTTGCATCAATTTAGCGAGATCCTGTTTCCAAATAAAAAATAAAAGAGCGCAGAGATAGAGTGCCCGTGGCTTCCATCCCCAGCGGCACAAAAACAAATAAATGAATAAATAAATAAATGACTTAATAAATAAATAAATAAATAAATGACTTGGGGTGTAGCTCGGAGGTAGAATCCCTCTGGGCTCAATCCCCAGTACTAAAGAAAAAAACTTCTTTATATGTTTGAAAGCTTTTATAATAAAACATTGGGAGAAAATGGAATTAGAAGAAAAATATTATCCATAACTCTTCTAATTCTTCATAATATGACTTATTTCTCCTTACTTTCAATACCCTTCCCTCCTCTGTTTTCTTACCTTTTGATTTTCTGGCTTTTCTCTGGGGTGTGTGTGTGTGTGTGTGTGTGTGTGTGTGTGTGTGTGTTACTGGGGATTGAACCCAGGGGTATTCTACCTCTGAGCTACACCCCCAGCCCTATTTTATATTTTAAATAGGTTCTCCCTAAGTTTCTGAGGGTCTCTTTAAGTTGCTGAGGGCCTCGCTAAATTGCCAAGGCTGGTCTCAAACCTATGATCTTCCTGTTTCAGCCTCCCATGTACTGGGATTACAGGTGTGCACCACCATGCCTGGCTCTGTGCCTGGATCTTAATACATGACTTCTGGTGCCTTGGGCCTGCAGCTTCTCCCCATAGGATCTGCCCTGATTTGATTATGAGTTAGAGAGGGTCCTGGCCCTTGTGGCCCAGAGAATTAACTGCCTAGGCTAGCTCTGCTCACCCTTAGCCTGAGGAATTGAGTACAATATTTTGCTCTACAACTTTGTGGTACCAAGGATTAGACCCAGGGATGTTCTACCTCTGAGCTACACCCCCAGCCCTTTTTATTTTTTCTCTGAAACAGGGTCTCACTAAGTTGCTGAGGCTGGCTTCAAATTGTGATCCTCCTCTCTCAGCCTCCCAAACTGGGATTATAGTTGCCCAACAACTTTGATCCTTCCTTCCTTCCTTCCTTCCTTCCTTCCTTCCCTCCCTCCCTCCCTCCCTCCCTCCCTCCCTTCGTTATTTTATTCCATTTAGAACATAACAACTGGGCTGGGGATATAACTCACTGGTAGAATGCTTGTTTAGTATGCATCAAGCCCTGGGTTTGAGCCCCAGCACTGCAAGGAAGAAGAAGAAAAAGGAGGAGGAGAAGAAGAAGAAGAAGAAGAAGAAGAAGAAGAAGGAGAAGGAGAAGGAGAAGGAGAAGGAGAAGGAGAAGGAGAAGGAGAAGGAGAAGGAGGAGGAGAAGAGGAGGAGGAGGAGGAGGAGGAGGAGGAGGAAGAAGAAGAAGAAGAAGAGGAAGAGAAGGGGAGGAAGAGAAGGGGAGGAGAGGAGGAGGAGGAGGAGGAGATAGCACCTGTGCTATAGCTTATAGAATGATGAAGGAAGACGGGTTTCCAGCACACCTACTCTCTGGAACATCAGCATGAAGTTGGCCTCATGGAGGCCATGATTGAGGCTGTGGTCATTTTTTTCACCTAACAGGTCTTAAGTACCTACTATGAGTCACACACCAGAAAGGCTCTGGTCACTGACCCATCCTAGACACTAATCATTTGGGGAGCAACTTATTTCCAAATGAAAGTTGTCCCGGGCCTCACCCATACACCATCTTTGGAGTCACACTCTGGCTGACCTGCCTGATTAGGACTCTGTCCTTTCTGTAATTCAGTAACTCGGCACCTTGGACTGGGGCCAGAGGACCTGCGCGGGAACACATCCTCCTCAGCAGGGATTTATGCCGTGAGTGGCGTGCCATTAAGGCCCGGGTCACCTACCCCTGCTCACGGCACACAGGCCTCCTCATTTGACCCCGCAGGTGCGTCTCATGCTTGCCAAGATCCACGGCAAGTGAGCTGTGCAGACTCTTTCTGGGTGTCTTTCCTCTCAGTCAGATGCAGCCCCGTTTCCTGCAATAAATAGTTCATTCATTGATCCCACATGAGCAGCGCCTCTCTCGCCGCCTGCTCAGCTGCCTGGAGACCCCCACCTTGTGCCTGGAGACCTGCCTTATGCCGAATCCCCGGGCTGGCACTGCCTCGAACTTGCCTTCCACACAGCAGGTATGAATACATGTACTAGGAGGGTTTCCTGTGTAATATTTCCAAACTTTCATTTTTGTAGAATTGAGCCAGCAATAGAGAGAGCAATCGGAGAGAAAATAAGAACAGAAGGAGCAGAAACAGGCCGTTTATCTGCGCAGCTCATCTTGCTGGCCAGGGACGTTTTGCATTGTTCACATGTTTCGACTTCCTAGGGTCTAGTGAGTGAGGGTGGGTGGTGAAGGATGACTGGGAGGTTGCTTAACACCCCACCCTGCTGCGCCCCTGACTGACTGTCAGATACCTGAAAATACCGTCTAAGCAGAGGCCCTTCCTGTGAACCAGGACGGGTCAGTTTCCCTTCTTAGTAGCAGAAAACGGACTGAGCTAACACTAACAGTAACGACGATAACTCAGGTGCCCTTTCTCCCGGCTTCCTCTGAACTCATCAGTTTGGGGGTGAGGAGGGGCTCACCCCTCCTCGCTCACAGTAAGGGAGCTGAGGGGTGGCCCTTCTCTGCCATGCCTTTGGTACAAACCTGCCGGACACATGAGAAGGAGCCTCTCCCAATGCGTGCAGGTGGTTTCTTGCCTCGGGTAACACATCTCATTGTCCCTTTGTGTCCTCACATTTATTTAGTCTCTGGCAAGGCAATAAGCGACATTGTAGAAAAGGCAGGAAGGCAAACAGGGTTCCCTGAACAAAGGAGGTAGTTGGGGAGGCAGAAAAAAAGAAAGAAAGAAAATCCCTTGAAACGTCTTAAAAGCAGCCATGCCTAAGCAGGTCATCTGAGAGAGACATTCTTTTTTTTTTTAGTTCACCACCTCCAGTCGCAAGTGCTTTCTTTTGTGTTTTGTTTTCTTAGGGAGACTTTGTGGCACAGAAGTCCCTCCAGAAATCAAGACAATGGGCAGTTTAAGTTGAAAAGGATCTTCCAGTTCAAGCTGACATTCCAGACTGTATTTTAATCATACAGGCTGAATAATAAAAGCAGGAGGAATAATGGTTCGATGATGCTGCGCCTTTCTCGAAGGAGCGCCCAGTGATTTTCAGCCCCACTGGCTCACAAGGCAGAGCACCTCGTTGCTGAATGAGCAAGGCTAATTCTTTTGCAGACAGGCAGCCAAGGTCTGGGGCGGGGGGGTCAGAGCTTCTGCATCTCAGCTTGAGTGTTCAGAAGTTACAGGCCCGGGGATCATACTTCGGATGAGGGATTGAGGATCACGTTCAGCGCCTGGACCCTGCCGGGAGAAGGTGGTGGAGGTGGTGGTGGTGAAATGGGCGTTTTCCTTACCAGGGTTCTTGTCTATGAAGTGCAAAGAATGACACTCGCAGACAACAGGAAGGTGAGCGGGGAGTTTATTGTAAAGAGAACGGGGAAGGGAAAAAGAGGCAGAGCGCCCTTGCGGGCAGTGGGGAGCCTGGAGTCCGGCAGCTGCCTTCTGGATATTACTTGGAGTCGCCCAAGTCACGTTCATCATTTGCAAACAGCTTTCTCCCAAAGTCCACGCGATCTGCCGAAGAGAGGTGCAGACCACCCTTAGGGGCCTCGGTCGGCCTTGATGTCCAGCAGAGGCCTTTAGGTCACTACCTGGGAGTTGCCTGGGCCAAGTGCCATCAATTACCACCGCTGTGTCTCAAAGCTAGCACGACCTGTACGAGAAAGGAAAGCTCCCAAAGGGAGGGGTTCCCAAGTGGGTGGCCAGTTAGAGTGGCTGTTCTGGGGGTTTATATGCTTCTTGGAGTCTCAGAGTTGGGGTCCCAGAGGCAGTTTCCTGGGACTTAGATAGTGTCCGTCCTTCCTTGAGTCTCCTTCTCTCGGTTGAGGTCCCAGACACTGTCTCCTGGGATGGCTTATCAGCAGGAACAACTGGAGATTTATAAACCTCGGTCGCTTTCAGGAGGCCTTTGGTTTCATTAGCACTTGACATTCAGGAGGTCTGGTCCTTTCAGAAGTTAGTTAGCATTTGTTGCCTACCAGGAAATGCAGTCTTTCCACCTTGGCCCTCCCGCCCTATCTGCCTACTTCTTCTTTTTTTTTTTTTTTTTTTTGTTGTACTGGGGATTGAACCCAGGGGCATTGTACTTCCAAGCTACGACCCTCAGCCCTATTTTTTATTCTTTATTTTGAAACAGGGTCCTCACTAAGCAGAGGGCCTCACTGTGCCCAGCTCAGGCCCATAGTTTTAAAAAACAGAAGTTTTATGAAACAAAGAGCAAAAATTAGTTAGTAATCATGTGGTTAAAGCTTCATGAAGGACGTCGGAGAGTCCAGGTTCACTTCCTAAAAAGAAAGGACAGGAGGATCGCAGGTTCGAAGCCAGCCTCAGCAGCTTAGCAAGGGTCTCAACAACTTGGTGAGATCCTGTTTCCAAATAAAAATTAAAATAGATAAGGCCTGGGGAGTGGCTCCAAGGTAGAATGTCCTTGGGTTCAATCCCAGAGCACCACAAAAAATTAAAAATAAATAAATAAATAAGCCAGGCATGGTGGTGCATGCCTGTAATCCCAGTACTTGGGAGGCTGAGACAGGAGGATTGCAGATTCGAGACCAGCCTCAGCAACTTAGTGAGACTGTTTCCAAACAAAAAAATAAAAAAAGGGCTGGGAGTGGAGCTCAGAGATAGAATGCCCCAGGTTCAATCTCCAGTACCACCACCAAAAAAAAAAAAAGGTTCACCCCAAATCTCTCCCAGAAACTGGCAGATCTTTCCAGTAAGCCATAGGCTTAGAGTGAGACAGACCTGGATGTGCCTCCCAGAACTGTAGAACTGGGGATGACAGGTGATAGGAATACCTGTCTCACAGCTTTGTGCAGGAATAGAGGTCCTGTAGGCCAGACGACACACTGGTGGTAGCAACAGTTCATAAAGACTGCAGAGGACAAGACCAACTTGCAAACTCAGTACCAGCCAAAGTTTTCCTCCAAGCCCCAGCCACAGAACTCGTAGCAACTATTTTTGAGTGTATACCACAGACTTCTGGAAGAAACGAACTTTAAACATCTAATTAGTTAGAGAAAACACAGAAATACATGCAACGTTTTCTAAGGAGAAATACAGTATTCAAGAGTGGATGGAATTGTTAAATCATTTTAGAACAGCTGATGGAATTTAAGTTTTAGGATTTTATCTTGCCTTTTTTTTAACCTTTGAAGAGTTTTGAGGGGTTGAAAATATTTAAGGCTGAATGTCTAAATGTGAGGCTTTTGGCAGAGACAGAAAAATTGTCATTCTGAATCCAGGTTTGACTTGGACAGGGAGTGACTTACACAAACATCAAGACGACAGAAATTTATGAAAATTGTGTTTACTCAAGGCTAAAGGGAAGGTTTCTGTCTAGCCTAAAAGTGATCTCATATGAAGTAAGAAGGGAAATACTTAGAGGTTATATTAGGCGGAATTTCCCAGCGTGTATTCCACAGAACCCAAGTCTCATGAGATGCTTGGTGACACAGGGGTTCTATGGTCAGGCAAGTTTGAGGAACTGCACAGGAACGGTATCTTTTGAGATAATATTGGCCTTTAGAAGTCCCGAAGTAAAGAAGAAGTCTTTCCTGATAGATCCTGTTAGTACCTTCCAAATGGCTACACCTCATTTAAAAAAAAATTTTTTTGGTGCTGGGGATTGAACCCAGAAGCATTCTACCTCCAAGCTACACCCCCAGCCCTTTTTATTTTTATTTTGAAACAGGATCTCACTAGGTTATGGAGACTGGCCTCAACCTGGGATCCTTCTGTCTCAGCCTCCCATGTACTGGGATTATTATAGTTGTGCACTGCTGCTTCCTTTTAAAATCTGTATCTTATTTATTCATGGTAAATATTTATGACGTATTGTGGGATAATTTGACATATGTATATAATGTGTGAGGATCTAATCAGGGTAATTAGCATTTCCATCTTTTTAGTCATTGAGCATTTCTCTGTGTTGGGAAACTTCAAACTCTTCTAGTTCTCTAAAAAATATATAATGCCAGCTGGGCATGGTAGCACATGCCTGTAATCCCAGTACTTAGGAGGCTGAGACAGGAGGATCACATATATGTACACAGCATCTCTTGGTTGAGTGGAGGGAATTGTTAAGTCATCTCTTGGCGTGGTTCTATCTGGCTCCAGCCTCCTCCCTCCCCATATATGTTTGTAATGTTGTTACTGATATCCTTATATATGGATATACTATTATTTGGTCTGTTTCCTTCCTCAAGCCTCCTTTTTTCCTTCCTCTCCTCCTTCACCCAATCCCCTTCCACTATTCTACTGGGCTCAATCCTTATTATCATGAAGTTCCTTTTCTTTCCCATTTTCTCTCTAGCTTCCACATATGAGAGAAAACATACAACCCTTGACTTTCTGAGACTGGCTGATCTCAGGATAATGTTCTCTAGTTTCATCATTTTCCTGCAAAGGACATAACTTTGTTCTTTATGGATGAGTAAAATTCCATTGTGTATACATACTACCTTTTCTTTATCTATTCATCTGATGGACACCTAGGCTAGTTACATAATTTGGCAATGGTGAAAGGTTCCCCCGAAGCCTCTGCACTGGCAGCTTGGTCCCCAGCTTAGCACTACTGGGAGGTGGGGCAAACTCTAAGCAGCGGGGCCTAAGGCAGCACAATTCACGATAGCCAAATTATGGAACCAACGTAGGTGTCCATTAACAGATGAATGGATTACAAAATTATGGGATATACACACAATGGAATTCTACCCAGCAATAAAGAAGAACAAAATTATGTCATTTGCAGGAAAATGGATGGACCTGGAGAACATTATATTAATTGAGATTAGCCAGTCACAGAAAGTGAAGGGTCATATGTTTTCTTTCATATGTGGAAAGAAGGGAGGAATCGAGATACCAGAAGGACTTTAGATAATGGAGGAGAAACTTCAGTGGAGCCAGGGAGGTGGTCTAGGGGAAGGGGAGGGGGGAGAGGGAGGATCAGTGAAGGAATCACTTCCAGTGACATTGTGTACATATGTGAGAATACCAATGCCAATCTCAATATCCTATATGGGGAAGGGGGGATGGGGAGGGAGCTGGGGAAAGCCCAAGTGCTGTGTGCATGTCTGTCACTATCACTATGGACTACATTATGATGAGACTATAATGCCCCAATAAAATACAAAAAATAAAAAAAGAAGCGGGGCCTGGTGGGAAGTCTTTGGTCATCAGGAGCATGCTCTCAAAGGAGATATTAGAACCCTGGTCTCATCCTCTTTTCTTCCCAGCCATAATGTGAACAGCTTTGCTCCATGACAGGCTCCTGCCATGATGTGCTGCCTCTCCACAGCCCCAAAGCAACAGGGCCAATCTGCCATGAATTGAAAGCTCCAAAACTATGACCCAAACCTTTTTTTCTTTATAAGTTGATTATATCAGGTGTTTGTCACAGCAACAGAAAGCTGACCAACACACACACACACACACCTGCTAATTCAGCAACTCTGCCTTAGTTTTATCACCTGGAAGATGAGGGACGGGCCTGCACCCCTCTCCCTCCCCTGCCAGCTCGGAGCCTGTGGTGTGTGTGAGCTCAGGACCTGGTGCACCATGTCTATGGACATGGGCCTCAGGAGTTGACATCCACCTGCCCTTCCGTTTAACCAAGTTCTGTGTTTCCAAAGTTTCAAATATATGTACTTTTTAAAAGATGACATCAATACCGAAAAATACGTAGGAGTCAAATAATATTGTACTATTTACATATAATATTACATTATATATAGTAGTATTATACATTATACCATATTAATAATATAGAATGTAATGGATATTAATAACAGATATGATATAATATAAAAATTGCATATATAAAATTATATAAAGTTTGCTTTTCTGTCATTGTCCCCATGCTCTGTCTTGTTTTGTGACAGCCGGGGCTCTGTAACTGCATGGTTGGAGGGAAACAGTGTGGACTATAAACCTTGGGGTGGTGGGTGGAGGTAGAGGAGGCAGTGAACGAGGCTGGGGGGAGGCTCATGGGGAGGCTGCAATGCCACCCGAGCCTTTCCTTGCTATTGGAGGTCACCTGTTTTGCCCCCTCCCAGATCGCTAGTCACTATGCCTGTGTGGAAACCACAGGCAGTGCTGTGTAGCACACCTGGTTGCAGGTTTCCCTGTCTGCTACACACCAAGCCAGGGTGGGATGGGGGCGCCTCCCCTCCCCTGGTGTCTGCCAGTGACCAGCCCAAGTAGTCACCCTCCCACAGCAGTCCTGGGATTTAAGAAGCATTAGTTATGTCCCTAGCAGGCTCAAGAGGGTGAGGTTCTGTGTCCTAGTATCCTTCAAACCTTGCTTCTTCGACCCCACAGCAACCCCTTTATTCCTCTCCAGCAAGGAACGATAATGAAATAAATGACACAGGCTTTTCTTGATGGATGATTTCCTCGCCCTCGTGTGTGTGCGGAGCATAGGGGGAAAGGAGTAAAAAACCATGAAAATAAATTTGGTCCCCTATTTGAAGGTGAGGGTACTAGGGATTGAATCCAGGGGCATTCTACCTCTGAACTACACCCCAGCCCTTTTAATTTTTTATTTTGACATAGGGTCTTGCTAAGTTGCTGAGGGTCTCACTCACTAGGTTGCTAAGGCTGGCCTCGAAACTGTTATCCTCCTGTTTCAGGCTCCCAAGTACTGGGATTATAGCCATGCAGCACCATGTTGCTCAGTTATCCTAAACCTCAAGTAGCAGGTTTTAAGCTCTGCTTCTTAGGGTTGTACACAGTGTTAACTAAGAATTACAGGGAACCATCATTCTGGACAAAGATGTAGCCGCTCATGCTAAAGTTCCACTCGGCCATGCTGAAACCGAGCTGTTCAGCTGGCCTTTGGAGAAATCAGGAGTAGAGAAGTAGTGGTCAAATTTCAGAAACAGGCCAATTTCATTTGCTGTGAGAATGAAGTCCCTCGGCCTCAATTCATGACAAAGGTGCGTTTAACCAGCCTGCTCAACAGACCAGGTGGTCTTTTATTGTTCTGTCTCCCTGTCCCCATCCGACAAAGACAGTATTTTTAAAATGACCAATCTGCTTTTATTCTTTGTTTCTGCTTTCTTCAGCGTGTTTCTGTTTTTGAAACCAACCTCTCTGCTCAGCTCTTTTATTTTATGTAATTGAGAGAAGTATGAAAGTCTTTCCTATCAAACAAGTTGGTCATACAGCAGCGATTTTATCTTATATACCTTCTGGTTATATCTTAAGTTTCTTTCTTTAGTTTCTCTGTTTGTCAAAACTCCTGCCTGTCTTTAAGCTAGCCAATCGTAGGGAGTTGTGAACCCCTCACCAACCAGGGCCCGGGGCAGGATCGCGTTAGGGATAAAACCCAAGCACACTTCCCGCGCTGTGGCTCGCTGCGCTTGCTTACCAGACTTTTGTTGGTGGCATACCCTTTTTGCAAAAAGTACACATTTGCCTTGCTGAGCAACTATCCAGTGTTTGTTTCTATCATCAATTCACATTTCCCACAGAATAAAGTGTTGCCCAATTCTAGATTTGAAAATAAAGCCAATTAAGATCATCAAACTAAACTGTTACAATTTTGTCCTTTGACAACACAGAGGCTCAAAAGGTAGAGAGACCTGTGCAAAGACACACAGGCAGCTGGATGAGATGGAGCCGTCTCACTTCGAAGCCAGACCTTGGCTGTCTCCTGCTGCCCTTGCTGGGAAGACGTGACAGGTCAACGGGGAAGTCTTCGGAGCTTGTACCAGTTTGGCATGGAACTTTTAGAGTTGAGGAAGGGCCAAGAGATTCTACAAAGATGTTCAGATTTAATATTTATTTACTTATATCATTTTTTGGTACTGGGAATTGAACCCAGCAGCATTCTACCTCTGAGCTATACCGCAGCCTTTTTTTTTTTTTTATCTTTTATTTTGAAAGGCAGCTGCTGAGGCAACCCTGAACCTGCGGTCATTCTCTCTCAGCATCCCAAGTACTGGGATTACCGGAGTACGCTACCACATTCAGATAATAGGCATTTAATATTTAATATGCTCAGAAGCCTGACAATTTGGGTTGCAGAAGTACTGTAGATTTCATCATAAAGGGTAAGGTGAGTGAGTGGGGCGGAAGAAACCAATTGTGGACTGCCTACAATGTGGCTATCAGCGCCTTGGGCCTGGTGACACTGGCCTTCAATCCTATGACTGCTTCCGTGGGCGGGTCGCTTCCAGAGGTGACAGGGCAGCATGGTAGTCCCGAGCAGCAACAGTGGACAAAGGACATCATTGTCTTCTCAAGAATGTGGGGCTCATTTCTTTCTTTCTATTTTTTTTTTATACTGGAGATTGAACCCAGAGGTTTTCTACCTCTAAGCTACACCTTCAGCCCTTTTATTTTTTACTTTGAGACAGGGTCTCTGTAAGTTGCGGAGGGCCTCTCTAAATTGCCACGTGCTTGCTGGCCTCAAACCTGCGATCCTCCAGTCTCAGCCTCCCAAGTACTGAGATGACAGGCAGGACCACCTAGCCCAGTATGTGGGGATGATTTCAAAAGGTGGCCGCACAAAGATAGGAGTGAGAGAGGACTCCCTTCGGCACCCTGTGTTGACAGCCACCCATGACCTCCAAGATGGGAACCCACTTCTGCAGTAATCACATTTTTAACATTCAGGTAAAAATCGGCCATGTTTTTGTGGGCCTAACTGAATTTCCAATGGATCAGCAGAAAAGTCAACAAAAGTTGTGTTTCTTGTTCTAATCCCTTTACTCCTTCCACCAAATGGTTGTCAGATGTGAACCACACTGAGTGAAGGCAAGCCCACACCAGCAAGGCCCAGCTTCTGGCTGCTGCAAGGTGTCTTAAAAACAGTGCTGTTCCTTCTGGGTCTGGCACCGGTTGAAAAGCGTGCGGGAGCGCCTGTGTGTTTTATGATGCTGGGCACGAGGTGGGGGAAGAGGAATAAAAGGCCTGCTTGTTGCTGGATAGAAGGAGTCAGTATGAGAGCCCAGGTTCCCTCGAGCACGGCTCGGAGGCACACACGCTTCTCCACGGCACGGCGCTGGGCCCCTCTCCTGATGCAGCACTGCCTTTCACTAAGAAACAGAACTGAGAATCTTGGTTCCTGATGTCCATCGGGTTGGTGTTTGCAAATGGTTTCCTTTGTGTGCGTGTGCTGAAAAAAAAGCAAAGAAATTCAGAATAGAAATTGCATCTATACCAAACAGGTACACTATTTTTTTTAAATCATGATTCCCTAAACAATACAATAAGACAACTATTTATATAGGACTTTACACTTGCTAGGTACTCTGCCAGTGAGCTGTAGCTCCAGCCCCATTTATTTTTTTAAAACAGGGTCTCTTGGTAAGTTGCTGAGGCTGCCCTCAAACCTGCAATCCTTCTGTCTCAGCCTCCCAAGTACTGGGATGACAGGTGTGCACCACCTCGCCCGGCTCCCGGCCCCATCTTTTTCATCTATTTTACAACTCTCACCAATTGGTAATGGCCTTGTGGAACATGTGTTGAGAAGGCTTCTGAGGCCCCGTGTAGGCTCAGAAGGATAAAGTTTGATGATGAATCAGTGATCCCTGCCGTGGGTCCCAGTAGAGGAAAGCAGCAGCACGTGGGTTCCATGTTGGCATCCTCTAGAGAATAACACGGCAGCAACCAGCAAGGACTAGATCACCCTGCTTTTAAAATCCAGCTGTACTCCTGTGACTGCCTTAGGCCTTATGTTATGAGGCTTAAATTTACGCTTGTCATCCCAGTACTTGGGAGGCTGAGACAGGAGGATCCGGGTTCTTGGCCAGCCTCAATTACTCAGTGAGGCCCTCAGCTACTTAGTGAGACCCTGTTTCAAAATAAAGAATAAAAATATGGCTGGAGGTGTAGCTTGGAGGTAAAATGCCCCTGGGTTCAATCCCCAGTACCACAAAAAAAAAAAAAGAAAAATTACATCAACTATTTCAGATGCACAAAAAGGGTTTAGCCTCTTTTCTTTTTCTTTTTCTTTTTCTTTTTCTTTTTTTTTTTTTTGGTGTGTGGTACTGAGAATTGAACTCAGGGGCATTTTACCTCTCAGCTACACCCCCAGCCCTATTTTGCTTTTTATTTTTGAAACGGGGCCTCACTAAGTTGCTAAGGCTAGCCTTGAACCTGTGATTCTCCTGTCTCAGCCTCAGTACCCAAGTACTGAGATTACAGGAATGCACCACCACACCCGGCTAGCCTCTTTATCTCCTAAAGGGATCGAATCCTCCTTGTATGTCCTCACCTTGCTGGGTAGCTGAACAGGTGGAGTTGAAGGGAGCGGAGGGAGAATGCTGGGAATGATGGTTGCTTCTCTGTATCCATGGGTTTCCCCTAAAATCCAACCAATTAGGTTTCCATCCTAAAATTCAACCAACCACAGACCAAAATTTTCAGGAAAGAAATCAAATTTGTACTGAACATGTATACTCTTTGTCATTATTTCCTAAACAATATAATAAGATAACGATTCACATAGCATTTACATTGTATTAGGTATTATAAGATTACTTAAAGTCTACAGGAGGATGCGCACAGGTTATATGCAAATACTATTTTATTTTATTTGGTACTGGGGGCTGAACCCAGGGCCATTCTCTCTCCAAGCTACACCAGGCCCTTTTTATTTTTCTATTTTGGAACAGGGTCTTACTGAGTTGTTGAGAGTCTTGCTAAGTTGCTGAGGCTGGCCTTGAACCTGCGGTCCTCCTTTTTCAGTCTCCCAAGAACTGGAATTACAGGTATGCGCCACCACCCCTGACTTTCTATGCCATTTATATAAGAGGCTTGATGAAGCATCTGTCGAGAGTCTAGGATCAAGCCCCACAGATACTGAGGAACCACCATACGGGGGGACCACCATACTTTGCCAGATTTTTGTATTTCAACTTTTTTCTCATTGAGCCAATCCTCTGTCAGGAGCGAGTGGGTAATTGGGTCTTTCAGATTTCCTCGTCCTCACCTTGCTCCTTCCAAGAAGGCTCCTGGGCCTGTGGAAATGGTGATCATGACCTTGTGGCGGAGTGAGGAGCCTCGGGCCGGGCTGCCCTGGGGTTCTGCCACGTGCACCCCACAGTATCTTCTTGTGCTGAGCTCCTCAGGCCGCTGTGCCTGGAGTTGGCGGGGTGACCTGTGCTTTGTTCTCCCAACTTGGTGGAGACCCCATGGTCCTCATCTCAGCTCTCACTGAGGTGCTCCTCCTCAGGGCCACCCGACCTTCCCTGGGCGCCTGGCTGGGGCCTGGCTTGCAGACCCAAGGAAGTAATACTTAGGAATAGGGTGCTCCAAGTAGTAATAGTGAACTTCAACTTGTACTGCATGAAGCAATGGAAAGATGTGTCATCTTACACATGGAAAATCCAAAGGAAGGCTGAATACAGGAACATGGCTGTCACCAAAGAAAGGTTCTTTCTTTACTTCTTTATCTTGAAGGTGCTCCACCCCTAAACCCTGCCACAATATGGCTATCAGTGAAAATCAATATGACTTTCTTTCTTGATAATGGCCATCTACAGGTAGCCAAAGAGCGGGTTATGGTGGCTGTCATCTGTAATCCCAGTACTTGGGAGACTGAGACAGGAGGATCACAGGCTCAAGGTCAGCCTCTACAACTTATTGAGACCTTGTTTCAATATAAGAAATAAAAAGGACTGGGTCTGTAGCTCAGAGGTAGAATGCCCCTGGGTTCAATCCTCAGTACCACAAAAGAAAAAAAAACACCAATAAAAAAACCCAAAAACGTGAAGCCTTTCCTCAAGCAAAGACAGTTCATCCTGATTGGCTCTTTTTCTTTCTTTTTTTTTTTTCTGAACAGAACACTTCCATCATGCACTTTACTTCCTAAGGGCAATGAGGAATTATCTTCTCCATGTCATGGAAGAGTCTCTCTGCTCTCAGTTGTAAGAAAGGAAAGCAATCTTTTCTGTCAAAGTTACAAGATCCCATAGAAACTGGCGGGTTTCCATTTTGTAACTGTGGCTTAGGCATCCATTTTGTAACTTTTGTACACGTGTCTCTATGTTCTACTCCCGAATGTACTGGTTTCATGTTTCTCATTTTGTAAAATCTGCCCAGTGAAAACCAGCCAATTGGATTCGATTTTAAAGCCATACTCCAGCCAATGGGGAACGGTGCAATGGCTTTCATGTTAGGGAATAAAAGGCTGAGTCGACGGCCCACCCAGTGAGCTCACACCCTTCCTCACAGAAGTAAACTACCTTGCCGATTACTTAGGGTTCTTTTTCTTTATTTGCAGCTTCCCTAAAATCTGTTTCTAACATGGTCCACCAGGCTTGGCGCCCACTGTTGGAGCCATAAATTCACTAGGGTATTATTGTCACGGGAGAAGGGGCAACTCCTCAACTCTGTCCACGAGGTCCTCAGCTTCAGAGACAGAAAAAAAAAGTCAGCACGCGCCACTCAGAGACATGGACAGGAATTTATTTAGGAAAGTAGGAAATGCACATTCAAGGGAGAATGCGGGCCACCTTAAAGGTGGGAGAAGCCCTTTTGGGATCGCGGGGCTCTTATTTCCAGGGGACTTTGGTGAGGGGTGGGCAGGAGGAGGGATGGGGGATGGCCGCAGTCCAGTAGTCACAGGTGATTTGGGCTGTCTGTCATCTTCCAGGTCCTGACCATCACTATCTCATCAGTAGGTAACTATTTTGTTTAAACTGTTGAAGGACAGCCAACAGTGCCCATAGAAATTGCGCTCTCTCTCTCTCTCTCTCTCTCTCTCTCTCTCTCTCTCTCTGTGTGTGTGTGTGTGTGTGTGTGTGTGTGTGTGTGTGTGTGTATGGTACTGGGGATTCAACTCAGGGGCATTCTATTTCTGAACTACAACCCTCAGCCCTTTTTTTAAAATTTATTTTTGTTTGGAAACAGGGTCTTGCTAGGTTGCTGAAAGTCTCACTACTTGCTGAGGCTGGCCACAAACCTTGGATCCTCCTGTCTTGGTCTCTCAAGTACTGGGGTTACAGGCGTGCTCCACCACACCCAGCAATAGCTTTGTTTCCTGAAGGTTCCCCTTGCTCTTGGCCAAGAATGACTGCTGCTTGGGGAGCATAGCTTGCTATGACAGACCTTAAAGATGTCAGCTGAAGGCAGGTCTATGACCCTTATGGTATCAGTGGCACCAGGGAATCCTCCTTAGGAGAGTCTAGTTGTTTAGGTCTCAAAACGCTCACTAACAGAATATTGTATGTATTATTCTTGGAGAATAGATTCAAACAGAGAACCAAAAGAGGTTGAACACAGGCATGGGACCAACTGAAGTCAGTGTTGTGTTGTCAGCGTGCGTGAAATAAATGCAGCACGGTGTGTCCGAGAGCAGATTCTCCAGCCAAAACTCCGTCCAGTGGATAGAGTTCTGCCAGGCTTGAACGGCTGCCACAATTTAACTGGTGCCAAAGAGGGCTCAAAAGACTCTGGTGGGGAGATAGGTGGACAGCTACGCTCTGGCCAGCATGCCCCCTTTGCCTCTGCCGCAGAACAAATGGTCCCTCTGCAAGGTCATTGCATAATGAGTCTCGGTTCAGCTGGAAATGTATTTCCAATGGCTCCCGTCCCACCGCGGAACAAAGGGGAGAGCCCAATTCGGGTCAGCATTTAAGAGCATCCTCATTTGTGGGGAAAGATCATTTTCGCCTTCGCTGTCTGCAGTCTCCCTGCTCTGGGAAGGGGCATCTTTGAACCACTTGGCACAGGCGGCGCTGTGGAGCCCCGTCATTATCCAGGGAAAGCTCAGGGGACATCTCTGCTTTGAGGTCGGCTGCATGTTATCCTGGCAATGCGGGTAGATAGATCTCCTTCTCTCTTTCCCTGTCCCCTTCTCTCTTTTCCCCTGTCATCCTTTGGAAGTATTTTAAAACCTTTCAGAATGAGGGAGAACATTTTTTTTTTTGCAGTACTGGGAATTGAACCCAGGGGCATTCTATCTCCGAGCTACACCCCCAGCCCTATTTTTTATTCTTTATTTTGAAACAGGGTCTCACTAAGTTGCGGGGGGCCTCACTAAGTAGCGGAGGCTGGCTGCAAACCTGCGATCCTCCTGTCTCAGCCTCCCAAGTACCGGGATTGCAAGCATGCACCACCGCATTTTTTTTATACTGGGGATTGAACCCAGGACATTCTACTAAGTCCTATTTTTATTTTATTTTATTTTATTTTATTTTATTTTATTTTATTTTATTTTATTTTGTGTGGCAGTGGGGATTGAAACCAGGGTCATTCTACCTCCCAGCTAAACCCCCAATCCAATTTTTATTTTTTGTTTTGAAACGGGGTCTCACTAGATTGCTGATAGTCTCACTACTTGCTGAGGCTGTCCTCCAACCTGCAATCCTCCTGTCTCAGCCTCCCAAGTACTGGGAGTACTGGTATGCACCACCACACCCAGCTTTATTTTTTATTTTGAACCATGGTCTTGCTAAGTTGCTGAAGGTCTTGCAAGTTGCTGAGGCTGGCCTCACATCCCAAGCTTCCCAAGTAATAGGATTATAAGTGTGTACCACCAAGCCTGGCATATTTTTTTAAATCTTAAATAAGGACTTTTATTTAGTTTTATTTTATTTTTATATTTAAGGTATACAATTTGATGTTTTGATATATGTTCATATTGTCAAATACTCACCACAGTCAAACTAAGTAATATACCACCACCTCACATCATTTTTACCCTGACATTAATTGATCTAGTTAAATTCCTTAAAGATTGTCCATACTCATTCAGTTCTGGCTCCTAGGTTCCCAGCTCCCCACCCATTTTTTTTTTTTTTTTGGTACTTGGGATTGAACCTAGGGGTGTTCTACCTCCGAGCTACACCCCCAGTCCTTTTTATTTATTTTTTGAAATAGGGTCTCGTTAAGTTGTTGAGGGTCTCACTAAAGTTCCTGAGGCTGGTCTCAAATCTGTGATCCTTCTGTCTCAAGTCTCCCAAGTACTGAGATTACGGGCGTGCACCATCACGCCTGGCTCCCCATCCATTTTTTAATTTGCCGTGATCTGGAGTCTGACCCAGCACTCCCCTTGTTCCAAAACCGTGTATAATCTTCTTATTAAATTTAGTGGTGCTTTTTTATATTGCCTGAGCTGGACATGTGACATTCTTGTCCCGTTACTGTCTTTTGAAACTCCTTCCTCCCTCAACTTCCAAGGCTCCGGGCTTCCTCCTACTTTTCTGTGAGCTCCTGAGGCTTTAGACGTCCCTCATTCTGCTTATTCCTTAAAGGTTGGAAATTACAAGGATTTTCCCTTCCATATTCTCTTTCTGGTAACCACATGCCTCTTGGTTAGCACTGTCCAGTAGACATTTAAATGATGAAAATATTCTACATCTGTGTTGTCAACTGCGGTAGCCACCAGCCGCACATAGTATTCGATATGACAGCCACCAGGCACATGTATGCATGTAGTGTGGATAGTGCAACTGATTATCTGATGTCTTAATCCATTTTTTGTTTGTTTCTATAATAGAATACTTAAGACTGGGTAATTTATTTATTTATTCATTTATTTATTTATTTATTTATTTAGCGGTACTGGGGATGGAACCCAGGGGCGTTCTACCTCCGAGCTACACCCCCGGCCCTATTTTTTATACTTTATTTTGAAACCCGGTCTCACGAAGTTGCGGAGGGCCTCACTAAGTAGCCGAGGCTGGCTGCGAACCCGGATCCTCCTGTCTCAGCCTCCCAAGTACTGAGACTGGGTAATTTATATAGAATAGAGGTGTATCTGGCTCACAGTCCTGAAGGCTGGTAGTCCGAGGTCAGGTAGCCACTCTGCAAGGGCCTCGTGTTGCCTCCTAATGTGGCATGAGCGTAGGAGGGCCAGTGACACAGAGGGAAGAGCCGAGGGGCGGCCTTGCTTGATACCGGCCTGCTCTGCGGCAATGATACAGTCCCAGGAGAACTACATTAGCCCTCAACAACCGGCCCTCCTCTTCAAAGTCCCCATGCCTCTCAGGACTGTTGCGGAGGGAATTAAGGGTCCAACATAGGAACTCTGGAGGACACGTTCAAACCATAGCTTCTGACTAAGCACATCTTTTCGTCTACTTTTAGACCATTTTGAAGACAATATTAGAGCTTCAATTTTGTTGAAATGATTTTTAATGATTCTGCAAAGATCGAAGTGGGAAGATACGAAGTAAATCAAATAGTCTATTTATTTTTGTTTCATTCCATATGTTCCACATAATAATAAATTTATAGTTTCCTCTTAAAACTTACATTTAGCAAGATGTCCTATTTCTTACAAATCCCGCCAACTAGCTATTATTATTATTATTTTTTTTTTGGTGGTCTCATGCGTGCTAGACCCCCAGCCCTCTAGTTAGTACTCTCTTTTTTGTGGTATTGGGGACTGAACCCAGGAGCGTTCTACCTCTGAACTACACCCCCAGCCTTATTTTATTTTTTATTTTGAAATATGGCCTCACTAAGTTGCTGAGGGTCTTGCCAAGTTGCTGAGGCTGGCCTCGAACCTGCGATCCTCCTGTCTCAGCCTCCCAAGTACTGGGATTATAGGCATGCACCACCACTCCCAGCTCTAAACCTTTACTTGAACTGAATTTCCTATCCCAAAGCTGTTTTAATTAATTAATAATTAATTAAATTTTTGCAGTATTGGGTATTCTGCCTCTGAGCTATACCTCCAGCTCTATTTTATTATTTTATTTCAAAAGAGGGTCTCACTAAGTTGCTGAGGCTGGCCTGGAACCTGC
This sequence comes from Glis glis, assembly GCA_004027185.1. Classification (NCBI taxonomy): domain Eukaryota; kingdom Metazoa; phylum Chordata; class Mammalia; order Rodentia; family Gliridae; genus Glis; species Glis glis. The sequence goes on along the minus strand of PVJS01008972.1, from coordinate 24,677 downwards.
AATCCTCCTGTCTCAGCTTTCCATGTACTGGATTACAGGTGTGTGCCACCGCACCCAGCTCCAAGGCTGTTTTATATGCAGAATTAAACTGCTAGCTATCTTTTTTTTCTTTTTTTTTTTTTTGGTACTGGAGATTGAACCAGGGTACCTCTGAGCTACACTCAGAGTCCTATTTTATTTTTTATTTTGAAGCAGGGTTCACTAAATTGCTGAGGGCCTCTCTAAATTGCTGATGCTGGCCACAAACCTGTAACCCTCCTGTCTCAGCCTCCCAAGTACTAGGATTACAGGCGTGTGCCACCACACCTGGCTGTTAGCTTATCTTACTGCTTGTTAAACATATGGCCAATGCTTGATTATTTGACCTAAAATCCAGTCATTGCTTCTTCTATACTTTGTTTATTCATTTTTGGTTAGTATTTCCAGCCCAGGAAGAACTGGAACTTTTTTTTTCTGTAGTACTGGGGATTGAACCCAGGGACATTCTACCTCTGAGCTATACCCCCAGGCCCTTTTTTATTTTTTGTTTTCGAAACAGGGTCTCCCTAGGTTGCTGAGAGTCTCATTAAATTGCTGGGACTGGTCTGGAACCTGTGATCCTCCTATGTCAGCTTCCCAAGTACTGGAATTACAAGCATGCCCTACTGCACTCCACAAACTGGAACATTTTATAGTATGAAGATGAATATGGAGGCCTAGCCACTGAAACCCCTACTGGTCATCTCTGAACCATAGTGAGAAAAGCACCAGGAGCAATAGTCACGATGTCACCATCACTAAATTTTGGTGCTTATAATTTCCCAAGCTCACCCCCTCAAAAAAGAAAGTGTTATGCAAATTTACCTCTGTTTCTCTTCTTTATTTCCCTTCCCCAGAAAAAAGCATTGTAAATTGGTAAAAGTCTTCTGGTGACTGGTCATATTTGGCACTGGTTTGATTGGTTTTGGCAATCGTATGTTCGTGACTCATAGGAGAATACTTTTGGTCTCTTTACTAACAGCTGTAGCAGGGCCTACGCTGAAGCAATGACAATGGTGCCACATGGTTACACAATCGGAGGAATGTGTCCCTGGTGGTCCAATGGAAACAAACGTACGTGCAAAAGGAGTCCGGAGAAGACACGGTGTCAGCTGCACGTTGCTAGAAATGTTGAGTCACCTAAGATCTGATCTTTTGTCATTCCTTTAAATACATATCTCCAAATTGGGACGACATCGTAGAGGCACCAAGTTTTGAATCGAAGGTGTTTGTAATCATCACACTTCATCTGCACCAGTGTTCTCCTTTCTTGTTCAGGGGATGTGTCTCCGGTGACAAGCTGGCGGGCAGTGGCACATGCCAGTAATCCCAGTACTTGGGAAGCTGAGACAGGAGAATCACAGGCTCAAGGCCAGCACGTGATAACTTAGCAAGCCTCTGTTTCAAAACAAAAACTGAAATAGTACTGAGGGTGTAGCTCAGAGGTGGGGCGCCCCTGGGTTTAATCCCCAGTACCACAATAAAGAAAAAAAATTCAGGTGACACCTACATATAGTTTGCATCTCTACAAAATTTCTTTTCGGAAACTAATGTATTATATTTGAGGGTTTAAAAAATTCTTATTGGCCAGGCGTGATGGCGCACGCTTGTAATCCCAGTACTTTGGGAGGCGGAGACCGGAGGATCCGGGTTCGCGGCCAGCCTCAGCACTCGCTCTCTCTCTCTCTACCTAGTGAGGCCCTCTGCAACTTCGTGAGACCCAATTTCAAAATAAAGTATAAAAAAATAGGGCCGGGGTTGTAGCGCGGAGGTAGAACGCCCCTGGGTTCAATCCCCGGTACTGCAAAAAAAAAATTCTTATTGGCCAGGCATAGTGGCTCACGCTTGTAATCCCAGTAGTTGGGAGGATGAGACAGGAGGGTCTTAGGTTAGAGGCCAGCAACAGCAACTTAGTGAGACTGTTTCAAAATAAAAAGTAAAATCAGAATGGGGTGTAGCTGGGAGGTAGAATTTCCCTGTGTTCAATCCTCAGTACCCCCCCCCCACACACACACATACCCAAAGAGCTAGGGTAGCCAGACGTGGTGGTGCACATCTGTAATCCCAATATGCTGGAGGCTGAGGCAGAAGGATGGTGAGTTCAAGGCCAGCCTGGGCAATTTAGGGAGCCCCTGTCTCAAAATAGAATATAAGGGCTGTGGATTATGTAGCTCAGGGCTTAGCATATGTGGAACCCTGGGTTCAATCCCTAGTACTAGGAAGGACAGAAGGGAGGGAAGGAGGCAGAGAGGGAGGGAGGGAGGAAGGAAAGGAGTGTGTTGGGGGGGGAGCGCTAGGGCAAGAGCAGCGCCGTGTGCCACGCTGTCATGGAGGTGAGATCCACTCGTGTGAGGTATTCCTCGCTCCTGTCCCTCCCAGACCCGAGCAGATCCATGGTCTTGGCCTGCTCTGCTCTGCCTTGGCCGGGTGCTCCGGGACAGTCTCTTTGCCAGTCTTGACATGGATGGAAGGGCTTCTGAATCAGAAGAACCAGTAGAGAGAGACCGAAAAAGTGTGAGGAATTAGGGGACATTTTCCCCCTAGATTAGTTTCTGGTCTTCACTACTATAAAGAATCCTCGTGGTGGGCAAAATAGAAAAGACTTAAAAAGGAAGCTTAAAGCGGGGCATGGTGGTGCATGCTTGTAATCCCAGTACTTGGGAGGGTGAGACAGGAGGATCCCAGGTTCGAAGCCAACTTTAGCAACTTAGCGAGACCTGTTTCTAAATTAAAAAAAAAAAAGGCTGGGGGTGTAGCTTGGAGGTAGAATGCCCCTGGGTTCAATCCCAGCACCACAAAAAGACAAACAACAACAACAAAAAAAGAAGTTGGGAATCCATGCCATTACTCATAAAGAGAGATAAGTGGGTTGCAGGGCCAACTTACTGCCAATCAAAGGCGCGCCCGATTTCCCTGACCCGGGCAGGCCCGTACCCTCAGCCCCACAGACAAAAGGGTTTTGGTGTTTTTCTTTTCCTCCCCATCCAAGATCTTGCTAGTCTGTGGTCCAGACAGGCAATTACAGTAAACAGTGATACGTTTCCCTGAATTTGGAACATTCCGTTTAGTCCAACGCCACATGTAGGAGTCAGCATAATGCTCGGTACGTGCTGGAAAACTCGGCCCGGTTCCTTTTCCACATTTCCCCAGCACGGGACAAGAGCTGCAGATATGTGTATACATCATCAGACGTGTTTATTTAGGCCAACACCACGCACATGTACACATACGCATGCGTACACACACAGACACACACACAGACAGACACACACACACACCTCCCAGGAAGCAACATAGCCATTTTTCACTCTAAATTCAAATTTAGGAGAAAAATATCTTCTAAATCTGAAAGGGAATAGTCCTACTAAAAGTAACATTCTGATTTCTAAACTGAACACTAAACTCTCAATATAAAACATCTGTGTTAATAGTTAATATTAGTGGTGATTGCAGGGCACCATTACACCTGTCATCCCAGTACTTGGGAGACTGAGATAGGAGGATCACAAGTTCAAGACCAGCCTCAGCAACGTAGCGAGACTTCCAGCAACCTAGTGAGACCTGTTTCCAAATAAAAAATAAAATTGGGCTGGGGATGTAGCTTGGAAGTAGAATGTCCCTAGGTTCAATCCCCAGCACCACACACACACACACACACACACACACACACACACACACAAGCACATAAAATATATTAGTGGTGATTTACAGATTCCTCCAAGGTTAATGGGTGGTCATTTGTTTTATACAGGTATCCAAAGGGTACATTCTGATCATTTAATTCAAGCAGAAATTGCTCAGAAGATAACAAGATGTCTCCTCTTCTAGAAACAGAAAACTGCTGGAAAATTATATGGCGTGTGTGTGTGTGTGATACTAGGGATTGAACTCTGGGTCATTCTAGCACTGAGCTACACCTTCAGCCTTTTAAAATTGCATCTTTTAAATTACTTTTATTTAGCCGGGCATGGTGGCACACGCTTGTAATCCCAGTACTTGGGAAACTGAGACAGGAGGATCCGGGTTTGCGGCCAGCCTCAGCTACTTAGTGAGGCCCTCTATAACTTAGTGAGACCCTGTTTCAAAATAAAGAATAAAAAAATAGGGCTGGGGGTGTAGCTTGGAGGTAGAATGCCCCTGGGTTCAATCCCCGGTACCACACACACACAAAAAAAAAGAAGGCAATTCCATCAGAAAAAATAAAATACTTAGGGATAAATTTAATAAGAGAAGTGTAAAACCTATATCTTAAAACTACAAAAATCCCTAATAAAGGGATTTTTAAAAAGATTTAAATAATTAGAATGTTATCTTGTGCCCATGGATCAGAAAACTTAACATATTAAGATGGCAAAACTTATCAAATTAATATAAAGATATCTGTTAGAGTGCCAGTTAGCTTCCTTGTAGAAATTAACAAAGCTAATTCTAAAGTTCATTTTGAAATGAAAGGAGCCCAGAATATCCAAATCAATTTCTTTTTAGTGGTACCGGGGATTGAACCCAGGGGCATTCTACCTCCAAGCTACACCCCCGGCCCTATTTTTTATCCTTTATTTTAAAACCAGGTCTCACTAAGTTGCAGAGGGCCTCACTAAGTAGCTGAGGCTGGCTGCGAACCCGGATCCTCCAGTCTCCGCCTTCCAAGTACTGGGATTACAAGCGTGTGTGCCACCACGCCCAGCTTTCAAATCAATTTTGAAAAAGAATAGAGCTGGAGGACTCACACCTCCTGATTTCAAAACTTACTTACAAATCTACAGTAATCATGATAGTATAGAACTGGCACAAAGAGGAATGTATAGATCAAAAGACAAGAATTGGGAGTCCAGAAGTAAACCCATACCTCTATGGTTGACTTATTTCAACAAGAGCACCAATTCCGTTCAATGAGGGAAGAATAGTCTCTCCAATAAATGTTCCTGGAACAACTTGATCGCCACATGCAAAAGAATGTAGTTGGGTCCTTACCTCACACCATATGCAAAAATTAAGCTAAAATGGATGAAAAACTTAAATTAGAGAGCCCAAGTTATAAAATTCTTAGAAGAAAACATAGGTTAATTCCTTGTGAAGTTGGATTTGGCAATGAAATTTTATATATGACAAAAAAGTATAAGCAACAATAACAGAAACATTGATAAATTGGATTTTACAAACTGTTGTGTTTCCTAAGTAACTATGATAAAAGTAAAAAGGCAACCCACAGAATGGGAGAAAAGACTTGCAAATTATGTATCCAGTCTAGTACTTTTATCTAGAATATATAAAGAAGAGTGACAACTCAAATAATAAAAGATGAATAAGCCAATTAAAAATAGGCAAAATATCTGAATAGATATTTTTCCATGGAAGATATGCAAATGGCCACTGATCGCATAAAAGATGCATCACTAATCATAGAGAAATGCAAATCTAAACCACAGGAATATCACCTCCTACCCACTAGGATGTCTAAAATCAGCAAGTAAGAGAACAACACATCTTGGAGAGGATGTGGACAACTTGGAGCCCTCACACCCTGCAGGCAGGAATGTAAAATGGTGCAGCCTCTTTGGAAAACAGTTTGGTAGTTCTTCAAAAGTTAAACACAGAGTTATCACTTGACCCAACAAAGCCACTCCATTATATACCGAAAAGAAATGAAAACATACATCAGCGCTAACACTCATCCATGAATGCTCATAGCACCATTATTCATAAGGTAGAAACAACCCAAGGTCCATCAACTGAAGAATGAACAAAATGTTGTGTCTCTATACAATGGGAAATTATTTGGCAATATAAAGAAATAAAATACTGATGCACCATACAGTGTAGATGACGCTTGAGAATACCGTCCTACGTGAAAGCAGTCACGGAAGACCACATATGACAGGATTTCCTGTGAAATGAACAGACTAGAACATGCACAGAGACAGATAGTAGATGAGTGGTTGCCTAGGCTGGGCTGAGTTTGGGGGAATAAGAGCGATAGACAGCTAAAGGGGATTGGTTTTGGCGAAGGAAGCACAACCCTGGGAATGTACTAAAGTCCACTGAATTGAACACTTTATATGAGCTAAGTGTTGGAAGGTGAATTGTATCTCAGTAAAGCTGCTGCAAGCATCATCTCTTTCTAATGCTTTACTTAGGTGAATATTCAATTCAGTAAACATTTTTCAGTAGTTCCCTAAAATGAACAAACAAAATCCCCCAAAACCAAAGAAACAAGACAATGACTAAGGAGGTCTTCCAGAAGATTGCACCAAGTTGAGTCCACAGCGACAGTAGAGACGACTCCTGTCCCAGGGCACGGTTGACCTGGAGGTACCAGGGTGGGAATCAGTTCTGAGCAGTTGGTGTCTATACTGTCCTGATCGGTCGTTAAGATATTTGAATATTCCTGCTACTTGTTCCCCACATCCTGGCATACATTGGGCATCATCAAATGTTCCACATATTTGCAAGAGTGATAAATTTAAAAAGATTTGATTGAATTCCTTTAATGAGTGAAATTGAGTAGGATTTCCTTCCTTCCCCTCCCTCCCTCCCTCCCTCCCTCCCTCTCTTCCTTCCTTCCTTCCTTCCTTCCTTCCTTCTTTCTTATTTTTCTTCTCTTTGGTACTGGAGATTTAGCTCAGGGGCATTTTACCTCTGAACTACATCCCAGCCCTTTTTACTTTTTATTTTGAAACAGTGTTTCATCAAGTTGCTGAAGGTCTCGCTATATTGCTGAGGCTGGCCTCAAACCTGTGATCTTCCTGTCTCAGCCTCCCAAGTACTGGCATTACAGGCATGTACCAACATGACTAGCTCTTTCCTTGTTCTTCTGGAACTTCTCATTGCTTATTTTTTTATGGCATTGTGCTCTTAATGGCATCTTCGATTTTTTTCTGTTATCAAAAGTGTGGAATCCTCTTTTCCAAGATACCTTCCCTCCTGTCATAGAACCAGGGCTTACTGCTCCACACACACATAGAATACTGTGACATAGGGTTTCTGCAAAAGGGAAAAGCTTCACTGCATGGTCAGCTGGCAAGGAGGCCAGGAGCTATAAGCTCAAATCTGCCTTTCCCACCAAGTGGTAGTTGGGGAATTTATAGGAACAGACAGGGACAACAGAAAGGGGAGTTCAGGGTTCTTTTGCACAGTGTAGACAGACATCCTGCCTCTGCACAGGTCGTATGTTTCTTTTGGGGGAGTTATCATGCTCTGCATAGGGGGCTTTGAGCTTGTGACATCTAGAGGTCATTGACCAGGTGAGTTGGCTTTTTCTGCACAGGTCCATTTTTAAAATCCAGTTCCAAACCATCTTTGAGTGGGTTCTAGAGGCTTTTCCTGAAAGACACCTTAAGTAGTTTATAATTTAAGGAATTTATGAGCTGGGTCTCATATATACATACACACACACACACACACACATACACACACACACACACATATTTTGTGTGTGTGTGGTACTGGGGATTGAACCCAGGGGCATTCTACCTCTGAGCTACCCCCCCCCAGTCCTATTTTATTTTTTATTTTGAAACAGGGTCTTGCTAAGTTGCTGAGGGCCTCACTAAGCTGCTGAGGCTGATTTCGAAACTGTGATCCTCCTCTCTCAGCCTCCCAACTACTGGGATTACAAGCGTGTGCCACCACGCCTGACTCCTTTTTATTTTATTTTTAATTTTGAAACAGTGTCTTACTAAGTTGGTGAGAGTCTCCCTAAGTTGCCGAGGCTGGCCTCGAACCTGCAATTCTCTGGTCTGAGCCTTCCAAGTACTGGGATCACAGGCGTGCGCCATCATGCCTGGCACCTGCTTTTTAATCCACCCTCATTCTGACTATTCAGGTACTGAGAGTACAGTACATCTGGGGAAGAATGTTTCCTAGCTGTGGTTAAAGGAACTCGTGGAGTGTCAAGTTTTGTCACACTCCCAGTATCTCCTAAAGACAATCGCCCAGCTGAGCACAGTCAGGCTGGGGTGGCCCCAGGGGGCACAGGGCCTCTCCCCTGCTGACTCCTGGGGACATGGAGATGTGCAGGAGGGAGGTGGCAAAGGTGGGGGTGTCATTGGTCTGCTTCTCTTAGAAACATCACAAAAGTTCTGGCCTTGTGGAGATTTGTCTGGCTTGATTTATGAAGCAAATCTAGTTTTGTCTAGATTTTTCTCTTTCCCTAAAATGATTGACTTGTGTTCAGACTTACCTCAGCGGTTTTGTTCTTTTTAAGGACACAGTCCCTGAACCTCTTCGCAACCCCAGTGACTTAAGGCATAACTTGAACCTGTCATGTGGTGCTGATATATGGGAGGGTCGGCCTGGCTGCTGATACTGGAGAAAGAAGTTGAGGTTTTCCCAAAAGGATGAACGTTCTGTGTTTAATGAAAGCAAGATTGTCAAAATTGGCTTCTATTCTATGGCATCTAGGTCTTGTAAAATCACAAATGGCTTGGGAGTCACTTAGATGATATAGAGTGGTGAGTTATTTTGTCCAAAGGAATCTTCTTCAATGAATCCAGCTGAGGCTCATGCCCAACAATGTCACGTAATCTTGGGAGAGGCCAGAGGTGGGAATTTCCTCAGCTGGCCTTGGAGTGTTCAGTGTGGCTAATAACATGCTCGACATGTGACTTAGTCCCAGAGATTGATCAGGCATAAATAGGTTTTTTGTTTGTTTGTTTGTTTGTTTGTTTGGGTTTTTTTTTTTTTGGTAGTGTTGGAGATTAAACCCAAGGGCATTCTACCTGAGCTATACTCCAGACCAATTTTTTTTTTTTTAATTTGGAAACAGAGCCTCGTTAAATTGCTGAAACTGTTTTTGAACCTGTGATCGTCCTGTCTCAGCCTTCCAGGTACTGGGATTACAACATCAATAATGTTAAGTGTGCCACCGCACCCAGCAACATCAATAATGTTAAGTGATCATACTTGTCTCCATGGGCCCCACGCGGGAGGTGCTACCGTACTATTCTGAAGACGGACTTCGCAGCGCTCTTCCTCAAGCTGGGCGCCTCCACCTGGTCTGTGGAAGCAATCCAGGCGGTGGGGCTGCCACGCTGGGCCTCACCCCAAGCCTTTCAGTGTTTTTCTTCTTATCCTAAGCAAAATTAGAAAGTACCCCCCCACACACACACACACCCCGAAAAAAAATTGTAGAAACATACAAGGTCAGAATAGATTGTAAAGGAAAACTTAAGACTTTTTTTTTCCTTCTTGGTACTAGGGATTGAACACAGGGGTGTTTTCCCTCTGACCTAAACCCCTAGTCCTATTTTATTTTGTTTTTTGTTTTTGTTGTTGTTTTGTTTTGAAACAGGATCTTGCTAGGTTGCTGAAAGTCTCACTAAGTAGCTGAGGCTGGCCTGGAACCTGTGATCCTCCTGTCTCAGGTTCCCAAGTACTGGGATTACAGGAGTGCACCACCACGCCAGTCTGAAAAATTAGATCTTAAGGAAATTCTACTTTTAGGAATTTACTTGATTAATACACTTAGAATAAAATAAAATTTTAAAAAAGCTATAAAAGGATCTTGAGTTAGCGCTTTCTTTGAATTAGGGGGAAAAACACCTTGGAAACTACTTACATGCAAATCAGTAAGGGGCTATTGAAATATATTGTAGAATATATCAGAGGTGTGTGTGTGTGTGTGTGTGTGTGTGTGTGTGTGTGTGTAGCATCCAACAGAATTAAATTCCATGCAGTGCTAAGAAGAATGAGATTGGTTTATGTGTACTAATATTGGAATTCTTTAAAATATATTAAGCTGAGCGTGGTGGCCCAGGCCTGTAATCCCAGAACTTGGGCTGAGACAGGAGGATCGCAGATTCGAGGACAGCTTTAGCAATATAGCGAGACTCTCAGCAACCTATGGGGACTTTGTTTCAAAAAAAAATAAAAAGGGCTGAGGGTATAGCTCGGCAATAGAATGCCCCAGGTTCAATCCCTAGTACCAAAACAAAACAAAAAAAAGTCTACTAAGTCTACAAGAAAGAAAGTTTAAAACCATAATAATTTTGGAAGAAAAATATACAATAAATGTGAACAAACTATAGACAAAATACATTTTCTGCTGCTTTTCTTTGGTTGCATTTTTCAGAAACTTTCATTATATTTAAAGATTTACTTAAAGTCATAATTTGCCCCAAATAGCACCACATATGACATTTAACAATGCTGAATTATAAACACATACTGCTGTTTTCCTTCCCTGAAGTCATTAAATCATTCTTCGATTCCTTTCCCCTCTCTGAGACTTTCAGTTCTGTGGTTAAAATGACACGAACATCCAAATAATGCGCAAGGACCCTTTGCTCTCCGGTACCCTCCCCAGGCACCACAGATAACAAAGCACACACACTCCACTCAGACTTGTTGATTAACTGATTGATTAGAAAGTAGGATCGAAGTTGATACTGGTGTATATCGCTTTCATAAAATTAATGATCACTTCAAAAGTGGTTCTAGGCTACATTCAACAGGGCCTGGGAAGTCATTTTCATTCAGCTTGAAGTTTTTCTCTGATGGCAAATAGAATTTTCTGTTTTCCTTGAGGTTGAATTTCCAAAGTAAGTCGCTATGATTCTGCAGTAAGAAAGAAGTGAGTTAGATTTGCATGCGTGATTCCTGAAGCGCTTCAGTGGCTAGTGGCGGAGAAAGGGCCTGGGGACTGTTTTGGACAGGAATGCTGGGCTTCCCTGAGGCCAGAGGCTCTGTACTTTTTCTGAGAGTCCTGGGGTATTTGAAAGCATTCTCTTTTTAGCTAAGGAGCCCTGGAGGGGAGTCAAGTCTTGCCATATTTATTCAGACCACTCAATGTAAGTAGGCAAATTTTGGATGCAACTTCCGGGGAGAATATTTATTCTGAGTGAGGCCCACCGGCTAGGGAGAGTTGGAGAGCTATAGACTGGCAGAATTTAGATTCAGACTCCTGATGGGAGTTTATTATACCAATTTATTTTCACACTTCACACGGGGTATGGGGGTCCTAACTCTGCACAGCTGAGACTCAGCAGGGGAGCTTACCAGAACGCAGTTTCTTCTCCAGGTTCTTGGGTTGTCGCCGTTGGTGGGAACACACCAGCAGTCATGGAGCACCATGACAGGGAGTCTGGTAACTCACTTGACTTGGAGCTGGAGGCTCACTGGGCCTAATTCTCTTGGGCCTTATATACCATTTGAGGGGGGGGATCTTATCTTAGTTAGGCATATGCTCCTTAAGCTGAGACTGGGCATGCGCAGTTACATCTAGTGCTAGGGTTGCATCAGCCGGGGGGAGAGGGCGTCAAACATATCTTATCACTCAAGCCAGACCTGGGAGGCTCCTGGGCTGTCATTTTGGGTGTTTCACTTAAACTCACACACATTTGCCTCAAAATGGCAGCACTTATGTCAAGCAATTCATAATTCAAAAAGCATGTCCAAAGGCACTCTCCACCATATTCTAACAATCTTTTGAAGGAGTTGACTTTTGCCACCAATGCATTTCAATTAAATGTACCCAAGCATTTGCTAAGGGAAAATGCCCATTCAGGTCATTGCTGAGAGTCTGTTACCTTGAGTTTGACCTGGAATCCATTATTGTTCACCTCACCGAAGTTTCTCTCCACTACTTCAGAGTGGCCACTCATAGCCTCGTGTGAATGTTCTGAAAGAGGTTTCCCTCCCTGAGGCTTCTTATGAGTCTCCTGGGAAGAATATGACTCCTGAACTTTATCCCTCCCCCCTGTGATAGTTCAAGTTTTGTTTGTTTTTGTGGTACTAGGGATTGAACCCAGGGGCATTTTACCTCTGAGTTACACCCACAGCCCTTTTTATTTTTCTCTTTTGAAACAGGGTCTTGCTAGGTTGCTGAGTCTTGCTAAATTGCTGAGGCTGGCCTCGAACCTACAATCCTCCTGTCTCAGCCTCCCAAGCACTGGGATGACAGGTGTGCGCCAACTTGCTTGGCTGCTAGTTTAGTTCTAGCTCTAGTTCGGGAGTATTTGAAGTCATTTTAGGCTCTAACCCTCCCCCGCCTGTTTCGGTTGTGATTAACTTAGTATTACTTGTGTCTGCACCAACTCTGGTTCCATTCCTTCTGCCACCAGATGTTGTGAATCTGCATCCAACACAGAGAATCTGTTTGGCCCAATTGTGCTTCTTTAAAAGCCCTGGCAGTTGGTGTGTTTATTGTCTTTTGACCTTGGGGACTGGGGGCTCTGCACCTCCCGTGACCTTTTGTCCCTATGTATCTTTGTCAGTAAACAGTCTTCACAGCAGAGCCCCAGCTCTGTGGGACCTCGGCAGCCAGGCGGTGGGGAACGGTTTGCAGAGGGAAATCTCGGAGCGCATTTCCCTGCCTCCTGGCCCCAGAAGGCTTGTTGTTAGCACCAGACAGGCCATTTCTCCCCACGTGATCTTATTTTTAGATATGCATCTTCAAAAAGAGCAGGCAGAAAGATAATTTGCATTCATCTTCCAATTCTTTCATCCTTTGTTTTCACCAACCTATAAAGACTCCCATTTTCTCTCTTTGGAGTATATTTCCATATTTAGTCTCCTTTCAGAACAAAACTATTTCTACCTTCTTATTCAACTGCTGTCTTTTTTGTTTGTTTGGTTTTGGGTTTTTTTGTACTGGGGTTTGAACCCAGGGGCTTCTACCTCTGAGATACACCCCCAGACCTTTTTAGTTTTTATTTTGAAACAGGGTCTTACTAAGTCACTGAGGTATCACTAAGTTGCTGAGGCTGGCCTTGAACCTGCGATCCTCCTATCTCAGCCTCCCAAGAACTGGGATTCCAGGTGTGAGCCACCTTGCCTTGTTTCACCTGATTTTTCACCTAGATCTTTCTATTTCCCCAAACTCCAGCATCTTCATCCTGAATCTATAAGAAAGAACAGGCTGGTTTCTGCCTCCAAATACCACTTTGTGGAGAGAGAGGTCCACTGCCCTCACGCACCCGCCATCTGCGTGGCATACTGCGTCTGAGCACAGCCCTGGCATAGACTGCAGAAGGGGAAAAAACACTGGGATTTGGGGTCCGGGCACGGAGGACAATACCTCCCGAGCCCCAGCAGGATGTCTCTGCACAGTCCACATGTGGCTTCCCAGAAACAAACCTTGGGCTAAGGGAAGACATCCAGAAAGAAGCAAATACTGATTTCCCACTTACAGATTTGGTTTCCCAGGGTGGTGCTGGGAGACCAGATACTGCTCCGGAGCCAAGAAGAGGATGGGGTTTGCAGCCCTGGTGTGTGAAGGTCGGCTGCAGCCTATTTTGCTGGCACTGGCATTGAGTTCAAGCCTTCTCCAGCTTGCCTTTGCCTTACTGTTCCTTGCCTAGCCCCGAGTCTTTGGAGATGAGCCGGGTGCGTGCAGAACCTTGGGTTCTCGGTGCTGTGCCAGTCGCCATGGTGGAACAGGGATACAGGAGGACTGTCCGTGGTCCTCCAGAGCCTTGGGGTCCTCCTTGGCAAGTGTTCATGGGGTGCAGAATCCCGAGAGGATATGCATGATATAATGGCGAAGACAAGAGAATTTAGAAAAAGGAGTCAATGTTGACCCACTGAGTTGAGCCAACTCTGTGACTTTATGTATGAGGACGGGGTTGTTAGATTTGTTGGCAAGCCTTTGGGGACAGGAGGAGGAGGCCTCACCCGCACAGAGAGCTTGTGTGGAAGACTTGGGGAAAGTGGGGTTCCCTCCAGGGGTTGCCAGCTTCCTGCCTTACTGACCGTGGTTTTCTTCTCTATCTCACTTTTTGTTGTTGTTGTTGTTTTAGTACAGGGGATTGAACCCAGGGCAATTTTACCTCTGAGTGTACCCCCAGCCCTTTTTGTGTTTTATTTTGAAACAGGGTCTTTAGCAATTGCTGAAGCCTTACTAAGTAGCTGAGGCTGGCCTCGAACCTGCAATCCTCCTGTCTCAGCCTCCCAAGTACAGGGATTACAGGCATGTGCCACCAGGCCTGGCTTAATAATTCAGTCTTAAACCCTTTTCCAGTTGCATGATCTTTCAATATGTCCAAACACACTTGGGATGCAAGCGGTTTTGTCTGTCTGAAGGAATCTTCTGGGCCTTTCCCATTGACTCGTCTGCACCAGTCGCTCACCTAGCCCAGTGTGTGCTGTCTGCGTCTCTAACTGGACAGCACACCTGTGTCTGTCTTTTGATTGTTTCACAAGTTCCCTTCAATGACTAAAGGCTTCTGTGGCCCTATGATGTGGCATGTTTACTCTAATCTAACCTGGGATGCCACAGGTAGGTGTGCTCGGTGGACTTTCCCTGAGAGCATTAGCAACCTTCTGCACAATGAAGAAAGACATTGGAAACCTCCAAGTTGGGCGAATTTCTTCGCGCGCGGGCGTGTGTGTGTGTGTGTGTGTGTGTGTGTACTGGAAATTGAACCCAGGGGCATGCTACCTCTAAGCTACAACCCCAGTCCCTGGCTCTATTTTATTTTGAAACAGGATCTCCAAGTTGCTAAGGCTGGCCTCGAACTTGCGATCCTCCTGTTTTCTTGTCTCAGCATCCCAAATACTGGTATTAGTGGTGTGCGCCACCACACCCAGCTAATTTCTTCCTTCTTAAAGTTCAGACTTAAAACTCTTGCCACTAAGCAGAAAAATGGACCCCAGTCAACAGCCTCCTCAAGGAAATGGACTCAAGGCCTGACGGCTTAACGGCCTCAAATTCAAGATTGTTCAGCCACACCGTTGCACATGGATACTGGCCAAGCTTCAATTTGACAGAATCCCCAAATATTTTGGGCATGGTACTAATGCATAATCTTTTGGTCTTTGTCCAAGTGCAGGTTTAGGTACAGCTCTTGCTGAGAATGCCTGGAATCTAAACAGCCAAGCGGAGCTTAAACAGAGGCCTTCCCACGCCTGCTCACCGCCAGCACCGCGCCCCCCACCCCGGGAAGACGGTTGCCCGTGGCCCGTTCATTCCACGATTAAACTGCGCAGAGTCTGTGAGAAAACGGAAAAGGAGGAAACTGGTCAAAATGATCAGGCTCATTGTCTCTTTGATTCTTTCCTAAATTCCAGCAGAAGATGAGGACTTACCAGCTGAGAATAACCACAGAGGAGGGAGAGAAGATAGCGGGGAGTGGAACTAACCACTAAATGCACCTCGTGTGTGTGTGTGTGTGTGTGTGTGTGTGTGTGTGTGTGTGACTGGGGTTGAACCCAGGGGCATTCTACCTCCAAGCTACACCCCCAGCCCTTTTTTTAAATTTTTAAATAGGGTCTCGCTAAGTTGCTGAGGCTGGCCTTGAACCTGTGATTCTCCTGTCTCAGCTTCCCAAGTGCAGAGATTACAGATGTGTGCCACCACACCCAGCTTAAATGCAGTTTCTTATCACACACACACACACACACACACACACACACACACACACACACACTCACACACACACACCACCAGCAGCAGCAATACACAACCTCAGTGCTTGGTCATTCCATTCTGGTTATTGAAAATTTAAAAAATGATGTATGAAAGCAAATGGTTGTGAGTTGGACTCCAGCGGGCTACAGAGGCATTTCTAAGTGGAAAAGTCTTTGAAATTTAACTTTTGTATCTGCACCCATCACCATGTTTCTGAACATCTTCCTTCTACAGACCCGTGCCAGGTGCTGGCTGCCACATACACAAATAACTAGTGACAAAGCAAGGTGGATCCGGATAAGAGCCAAGAGGAAGGGGGTGGGAGGGCAGAGAGGCGGGTCCTCGCCCGCCCCAGTGAGGGGAGAATGTAGCCAGGGCGAGGGCGGCGCGGGGCTTGGGGGGCCTGGCATGAACATGGTACCCGCAGAGAGGACGAGCGGGCCGGGAGTCAGGGTCTGGTGTAGGGGTCAGGCTGAAAGGCCAACTTCAAGGACTGGGACATCTTGAAGGCACTGGGGAGCCCCAGAGTGCTTCTGTGGTCGTTTGGGGGTATGGGTTTGGGAAGGAAGGGAAGGAAATGTGATATATACAGAATGTGGCTTTGGGATCATTCACCGGATAGGGATGTGTGATAGATGAGCGTTGAGAGAGGGTGGGGAGAGTAGGGGACTGCAGTAGACTCAGGGTGAAGAGAGGACAGCCTAGTCCAAGTCTACCAATTATTAAGCACCTGTCCTGTACCCTCCTTACAGGCAGTATGAGCTACGTCATTCTACATCTTATCTCAGGTCATCTTCCCTGTGCCCTGAGAAGTCGGTATCTGACTTTGTCTTACAAAGGAAACTAAGAATTTGTGAGGTCCAGAGCCGAGCGTGGTGGCACACACTTGTAATCCCAGAACTTGGGAGGCCAAGACAGGCCAGCCTCAGCAACTTAGCGAGACCCTCAGCAACTTAGTGAGACCCTGTTTCCAAATAAAAAATAAAATAGGGCTGAGGTGTAGCTCAGAGGTAGAATGCCCCTGGGTTCAATTCCCAGTACCAAAAACAAAAAAACTTGTGAGGTCCAAAGTCAAGCAACAGGTAGATGACCGAGATGGGATTTGAATTCTTTCTTTCCCCCTGGCTTCAAATATCCACGTTCTTTCCACTGTGACCCCTCGGCCTTTTTCTTTTAAGTGTGGTTAATAATAGCAGAGGACAGAGAAGGCAGAATGGAGCCCTACCTAGCCGGGGTTATCCCTGCAACCTCAGAGCCCTCCCGCTGCATCACAGTTGCGCAGGTAGCTCTATATCCTATTATTTCCCACTTGAGTTTGGGGAGTAGAAACCATTCCATGCTGCGAGTCTCCCCAAGTGGGTCTTGAGATGGTGGTGAGATGGAAAGTGAGTAGCAGAACGCATTTCAGGTTTGTGGGAAATTGCAAAGGACAAGACAGAAATCATAAAGGCGCAATTGAATTATGCCGTGTCGTGGCCCCTGGGATAACAGCTGTTTTCCAGGTCTACAATCGTTCTCATTAGGAAATTAAAAACTCCAACCTCCCCATCGGCGGCCCTGCACTGCTCAGCCACGTGGTGACAGGAAGCCCGTGTTTGTACAGGTGGGGGGCGAGCAGCCTTGCAAAGTGGGTGGCTGGGAGCTCTGCTCGGAACACAGGTGGGGATCCGAGGAAAAGCAAACCCAGGAAGAGGCGTGTGTGCTCTGGTGCTGCGGGCTCCCTGTGCGGAGAGAGGGCAGGGGGGGAAGGCAGCCTCTCCATCGCTGGGTCACTGCAGGGCCAAATTCAGAGAATGGTTTGAGGCCCTCCCTGCACCAAGCAATGCAGAGAGGTTTGGTTCTCGTACCAGGTCAGTCCCCCCTTCTGAGCAAATCAGAAAGATCACCTACAATATGATATCTGTTTACACAGCTAGAAACGATTCCAACTAAACAATGCAACAATGTGCTTTTCTTTCTTTCTTTTCTTTTTTGTAACCCAGGGACATTCTACTTCTGAGCTACACCCCCCCAGCCCTATTTTATTTTTTATTTCGAAACAGGGTCTCTCTAAGTTGCTGAGGCTGTTCTCAAACGTGTGATCCTCCTGTCTCAGCCTCCCAAGTACTGAGATTACAGGCGTGCGCCACCACACCTGACTATCATATGCTTATTTTGAGAAAACATAAAAGAATGTCATATATTTCACAAAAGGGATATTTGTTTAAAATCCCAGGGAATAAGTAATGTGAGAGTCAGAATCGTGGGGCTGGGGTTTGGGAGGCCAGGAGTCAGGATGCAGGACCACATGGCGGAGCCACTGTGTGTCAGTGTTAGTTTCTGAGTTGCGGAGGTGAGTTCATAAAATTATTAAAAACAAATGAATCCGAGACAGGAAGATCACAGGTTTGAGGCCAGCCTCAGCAACTTAGGGAGACCCTGTTCCAAAAATAAACAAATAGATGATAGACAGATAGATGATAGATAGATAGATGATAGATAGACAGATGATAGATAGATAGATAGATAGATAGATAGATGATAGATAGATGATAGATAGATAGATGATAGATAGATAGATGATAGATAGATAGATAGATAGATGATAGATAGATAGAGAGATGATAGATAGATAGGCTGGGGGTGTAGTTCAGAGGTATAAAGCCCCTAGGTTCATTCTCCAGCACCCAAACAAACAAATGAATCTTGATATAAACCATGAGGGGCGTGCACGAACCAATGAGAGAGAGCCCAGAACCAGAGATGATAATGAATGTGTTTCTGCTCAGCTGAGGTGTAGAAAGAAAGAGGCAACGGGGGGACGTGAGGACATTGGGCTGCCAGGGCTCCTGGGCCAGGACGCCACCCTCCCTCCCCCGGCTTTCCTGAAGGGCCTCGGCATGCAGGGAGATGACCTGGCACCTGCCATCTGTGGCCTTCCTGGCGTGTGGGGTCCTGATGACACATGTTGAAAGCACAGTTTCTGAGGGAAAGTCTGTGAAATGAGCAATGGTAGAAAAATTCACTAAAAATCAGAGCAGTAACGATAACAGACCTGATAGGAGATGTGGATACTGATCGTTTCTTTCATTAAACAATGTTTCATACCAAAGAGAAAGTCAGAAAACGTGCTTTTGGGGGTCTGACTGCTGCAGGAGGCTAGGTCCATAGAAAACAAGAAGCAGAGGCCGGAGTAAGAGCAGGATTCTTTATTCACCAGTGTGGCTCAGTGAGCAAAGCTCCAGGTCTGAGCCCCGATGGCGTCATCATACAGGTTATATAGCCCCAGAGTGACAGGTTTGGATTGGATCAATAACAGGCAGGGCTGCCAATATGGGGGCTCAGGTCAGGTTTCATGTCCGTTTCCTGAGCTAGATCCCCTGTATTAGCCTCCACATGGCCAAGACTGAGCGGTGCCATCCTGGGCTCCACGTGGTTGGGACTGGATGGCGCTGTCTTGTTGGATTTAGCTGCCTTATCTTGTGGTCTTAGCTGCCCGCAGAGGCCCTGCTTTGCTCACCTCAGAGGGGAGTCTGCGAAGAAAGCTTTATTCTTCTATCTAGTCCCTAGGCTTTTAGCCAAGAGTCATCTTCAGGGACATAGCCGGGCTCTTGCCTCATGACCTACCACTGAACGGCTTTGAAATCTCAAGAATTAACTCCCTTCCCAGGAGCCAGAGTGATTCAAGCATGATCTTTGGTTTCCCTTCCCATCCCCTCCCTCCCTCTCCTCTCTGCGCCTTTCCAATTCATTTCATTTCCTGTCTTTCTTCTAACCCAAAGCATCCTTTCCACCCTGGAGGAACGTGACATGTTTTGATCCGGGCAGTGTGATCCTGAAGGCTCTGACTCTAACCCTCCCGCTGCTACGGGACACAGGCAGTGCCATGGCCTCCAGCTGAGACTGCCCAGTGCAGGGCACCCGGGGGAAGTTGGATACTTCCTACACCTTATCTTACTTTTCCATTTGAAGGTGAAAAATTAATCTCCACTTTTCCATACCTTGAATGTTCAAAACACAGAATTAGAGCCATTGGAAACCAGAGAAGGGGCGGGGGGAGGGGAAGAAGTCAAGGACATTGATGATGAATGTGAGTTTATGGAAGTCTGAGAAAAGCCAGGTAGCCACAATTAAAACTATGTATCTTCAAATGTGTCCTCTGAACTTTTCTCATAGCCAGATTCACGGGATTAAAATGTGCTCCTAGTGAGATGGGCAATATTCATGGCATTACTGAGAGGAAAAAATTAACTCAATGAAAATGTATTGAGAAACATCTGTGTGCCCAGAAATATATTAGGCCACAGAGACAAAGAAATGAACAAGCCAATGTCCTTACTCAAGACCTTACATGGACAAAACAAGAACAAGTGCATATTGCTGGGCGTGGTGGCGCACACCTGCAATCCCCACTACCTCAGAAGTTGAGTCAGGAGGATCGCAGGTTTGAGGCCAGTGTCAGCAATCTAGTGAAGCCCTCAGCAACTTAGTGGGACCCTGTTTCAAAATAAAAAAGGCTGGGGGTGTAGGTCAGAAGTAGAATGCCCCTGGCTTCAATCCTCAGTACCATAAAAATAACTGATTTTTTTGCCCTCTGCAACTTAGTGAGACCCTGTTTCAAAATAAAGAATAAAAAATAGCCCTCAGGGTGTAGCTCGGAGGTAGAATGAACCTGGCTTCAATACCCAGTACTGAAAAAAAAAAAAAGAACATACAGCCAGTCTTGGACTTACAAGGGTTCAACTTAGATTTTTGTACTTTACAATGGTTTGGAAGCATACCCATACAACCATTCTGTTTTTCACTTTCAGGACAGTATTCAATAAATTATATGAGGTAGTCAATGCTTTATTATAAAACAAGCTTTGCATTAGATAATTTTACCCAACTGTATGTTAAATGTAAGTGTCTGTGCATGATTAAGGTAGGCGAGGCTAATCTGGGATGTTTGGTAGGTTAGGTGCATTAAATGCATTTTTGACTTAAGATAATTTCCACTTACTTTATTGGGACATAACCTACTTTTTTTTTTTTTGGTACCGGGGATGGAATCCAGGGGCATTCTGCCTCTGAGCTACATCCCCAGCCATTTATTTATTTATTTATTTATTTATTTATTTATTTATATTTTGAAACAGTCTTGCTAAGTTGCTGATGTCTAAATTGCGGAGACTGGCCTTGAACCTATGATCTTCCTGTCTCAGTCTCCCAAGTACTGGGATAACAGGTGTGCACCATGGTGCCCTGGGGGATGTAACCTAATCTTAAATCAAGGAGCATCTGTAAACCGGGTGTGGTGGCACACACTTGTAATCCCAGTACTTTGGAGTCTGAGACAGGAGGATCACAGGTTCGAAGCCAGCCTCAGCTATTTAGTGAGGACTTCCGCAATTTAGTGAGACCCTATTTCCAAATAAAGAATAAAAAATAGGACTGGGGGCATAGCCCGGAGGTAGAATGCCCCTGGGTTCCATCCCCGGTACAGCCAAAAAAAAAAAAAAGAGCATCTGTATAACATAAAGCCAGGTGCTTTGAAGAAGTAATACTCAAAGAATGGGGAAAGGAGGTGGCAACTGGGGGAGTGTCGATAACATAGACATGATGGACAGAGATTTCTCTGCTGGGGAGACATTTAACTTCCACTGCAGCTCCAAGCAAAGGAGAGAAATAGCCAGGCAAATGTCTCACAGAGGAGCCTTCTTGGCAGAGGAGGGGAGCAGGGCGGATTCCTGAGGCAGGTGCCTGGCCGCTTGAGCCTGGCTGGAGGCTCAGGTGGCGGGAGTCAGAGTCCGGTGCAAATTGGAAATAAAGTGAACATGTAGGGCCCCTGTCCAAACAGTAGTAAAACCTTCAAAACAACACTGGCAGAGCACTGAGCTGGGTGTGCCACCCTTCCAAGTCTGGGCCCGGGCATGCAAGGCAGGCAACACGATCTGAGAAGACAAGATTGATCGATGGGCTCGCGAGACCTTGCAGGGGCCTCACAATTACTCCAAGTGTAAGAGGAAGCCACTGGCAGGTTCTGAGTACAGGAGCTAGGGGCCTGACAGGCTTCTAGAAAGATCTCTGAATTCTGTGTGGGGATAATCCTGAGCAGGCTAGGGAGACAGCAGAGAGGCCAGCAAGGGGCCTGACAGGTTTCTAGAAGGATCTCTGAGTCCTGTGTGGGGATGATCCTGGGCAGAGGGGGAAGAACAGCAACAACTACAAGAAAGCAAGCTGTGCAGGGCACCTCCACCTCCTCGGGATGCACTCCCACGGCCGGCTCGGGGGACAGAAACACGCACTGCAGAAAAATCCACTCTTGTGGGTCTGGCCGGGAACTCCATTGCACTCTCTTTAAAGGAAAAGGAATTTCCTGAGGGTTTAAAGAATGTCCCTGTCTCCTGCAGGTGTCCCAGGAGGGTAGGTTTGGAATTCTAGCTGAGCCGGGGGAGGGCCAGGCTTTGAGGCATGGAGTGCCAGGTGGCCCTGTAAGGTGCCACCTCCGTGGGCACTGAGCCATGCCGGAGGACCCAGAAGATTCTATCATGGGGCACTGGCTTTGAGAGCAGAGCTTCATCAGTCGTGGGAGAGGGGTTGAGGTTGCTCCTTCCTGAAAAGGGAGGCAAAGGTGGTTACGGAGCAAAAGAAGGGCTGGGGGGTCTCGTGCGGAGAACGTGCCTGAAGTGCATGAAGCCCCGGCTTCGTCCCCAGCACCCCCGCCCCACAAAGACAGAACGGAAGGAGAAGAACAACAAGTGGTTAACAGTAATTCAGTACATCAGTACAATGGAATAATGTTCAGCAATAAAAAGAAATGGATTGAGCCAGTTGCGGTGGCACGTGCCCATAATCCCAGTACTTGGGAGGCTGAGACTGGAGGATCACAGGTTGGAGGCCAGAGAATGGTAACTTTTGTTTCAAAATTAAAAAAAAAGATCTGGGGGTGTAGCTCAGTGGTAGAGTACCTCTGGATTGTATCCCCAATATAGGAAGGGAGGGAGGGAACAACAATATGGATAAATCTCAAAATAATTATGCGAAGTGAAAGAAGTCAGCCAAAGAGTACATATTTTGCGATTCCATTCCGTACAACCTTTTAGAAGATGCAAACGAATCCTTAATGATCCTTAATAATAGAGAGATTAGCCAGCAGTTCCCCAGGGGGCGAGGAGGGTGGGAGGAGGCCAAGGGTCCTACTGCAGGGAGTGTGGAAACTTTGGGGAAACGGCTAGATATTTTCATCTTCTTCTTTGTGCGGACAGCTTCATTTTTATATATACTTTATTATGCCAATTATGTTATGATAAAGCTGTAAACATGTTTCCAAAAGACACAAGGGGGCAGGTTCGCATTGGCCACAGTCTGTGAACCCGGATGCACTTCACCATGGACCCAAGCCTATCTCACAGTAACTGCGATCATGGCCTACCTCTGCACAGCAACGGGGAGGTCCCACATGCTGCCCAAGGCCACCCATTTGGAAATGGAGGAATCATATTTTTTCCACCTTGCAGAAAACCTTAATAATGGTGGTTTTAAAACATAGCCACATGTCCTGTGACCCTCCTCTCCATGGCTCCTCCCTTCAACCTGTGTGGCTGTGGCTATGAGTGCTTGATGGGAGTGGCCCTGTCTATCTCCCAAGGCTACGCCAAAAAAGGCCGCACAGCTTCCCTGGGAAACCTTGCTCTGGGAATGCTCTCTTAGCATGTTTCCTCGCACGCTGCTTCCTCTTGGACCTTCGGCCATGCTGTCAAGAACCCAGGTCACATGGAAAGGCCGCAGGCTTGAGGGGGCCTTGGTCACCAGTTCCCATGCATCCAGCTAGGTTGAGCATCCCAGCCCGGGAGCCAGATGTGTGAGTTAAGAGGTTCATTTCAAAGTGGATCCTCCGAGTGGGTATGATGGCGCACGCCTGTAATCCCAGCACTGAGACAGGAGGATCGCAAGTTTTGAGGTCAGCCTTTGCAATTTAGCAAGACCCTGTTTCAAAATAAAAAATTTGAAAAAGGGCTGGGAGTATAGCTCAGTAGAGCACCCCTGAATTCAATCTGTAGTAACATAATGTGGTGGTTTTATGCCTCTGAGCCTGGGATAGTTGCTTATACAGCAATAGACAACCAGACTAGTGATTTGCCTTGGACTGACTTGATAATATAAATAGATCTCAGATAAGCAATATTTGCCATGGAATATATTGACTATAAATTAATGTTTCATTTGTTATCAACCCTGGTCTAGTTTTACAGAAATGTCATGTAGTCTTTTAGATCCTATCATTTAAATATGAGGTTCTTGGGCCAAACAACCAATACATCTTCCTGTATAAAGTTTAAATCGAGTCTTTCTGGCTTATGTAAGATCATTAAAGATTCCTTTTGACAAGACAATTCCATGTCCTGTAGCCTATAAAGTCATTCGGTTTTGCATGGCAAACGACATTTCTAAATCAAAAGCTGGTAAAAATCATTTTAAATCAGAGCATTGAATGAGTTCATTTTTTTTTTCAAAAATAACATGTCTTGGGCAATATTTCTTATACAAGAAACTCTGGTCAGATTGATATTTGTTCAGAAATCCAAACCATATCTAGATAACATTTGAACATTTCTTTGAGAGTTGTGTGTACTATTTAATATCTCTTGACAAGCATGATACCCTATAAACCTAAATAAAGACATGTCTTTCCTCTGAAAACCCCCCCTCAGCCATAAATACAATGTACTGAAAATAAAATGTTTGCACCGCCTAAATTCAGTTCTCTGCAGCATTTTGTAAAAGTTCACGTCCAGAGAGAACGTGCTCTTCTGTCCACTTTGAATGTGTCTGCAACGAGACTCAAGCATGCAACAGCCTCATGCTGGGGTCAGACTGCACCTTCAGGATTCTGTCTCTGACTTTCTTTTTTCTTTTCTTTTCTTTTCTTTTTCCTTCCTTCCTTCCTTCCTTCCTTCCTTTCTTTTTCTTTCTCTCTCTCTTTTGTGTGTGTGTGTGTGTGTGTGTGTGTGTGTGTGTGTGTGTGTGGTATTGGGAATTGAACCCAGAGGCACTCTACCTCTGAGCTATTCTCCTAACCCTATTTTATTTTTATTTTGAAACAGGGTCTCTCTAGGTTGATGAGAATCTACTACTTGCTGAGGCTGTCCTTGAACCTGCTATCCTCCTGTCTCTGCCTCTCAAGTACTGGGATTACAAGCGTGCACCACCATGCCTGGCGTGTCTCCAGACTTTCAGCACACCAGGGGGGCTGACAGCTTGAGATTGCTGGGGGAAATCTTTTTTTTTTTTTTGTACTGAGGATTGAACTCAGGGGTGATCTACCTCCAGGCTTCACCCCAGCCCGTTTTTT
>PVJS01008971.1:0-45710 GCA_004027185.1 Glis glis | reverse complement strand
GTAATAAAAAGTGCTTGGAGAGAATGAATGGTTCGTCTTTATTATTCACAATGTTTTAATGTTTTCTTTCTTTGGCTGGGTGGTATGTACATTTAAATTTTCATTTCCCTAAAGACCAGTGATTTTGGACCTTTTTTTTCATGTGCTTATTTAAAAAATCCAGTTGCCTTCTTTTAATGAGTCATACCAATGATAATATTATTCTACACAGGGTGTTTTGCAAGTATGTTCTACTAGTTTGTGGTTTGCTTTTTTTTAATCTTAGTACTGGTTTTTTTTTTTTTTTTGGTGCTCAGGATCAAACCCAGGGCCTTGTGCATGGTAGGCTAATGCTGTGCCACTGAGTTATAGCCTCATCCCTAGCAATGTCTTGAAGAGCCAGCATTTTAAATTTTGATGAAATCCAGTTTATCAGTTTTCAGTTTTTTTTGTGTGTGGTACTAGGGATTGAACCCAGGGGGCATTCTACCTCCAAGCTACACCCCCAGCCCTATTTTTTATTCTTTATTTTGAAACAGGGTCTCACTAAGTTGCAGAGGGCCTCACTAAGTAGCTGAGGCTGGTTGCAAACCTGTTATCCTGCTGTCTCAGCCTCCCAAGTACTGGGATTACATGAATGTGCCACCATGCCCAGCTCAGTTTTCAAATTTTATAGATTATGCTTTCTACTCCTTATTTAGGATTTTTTTGGCCTAACTCAGATTGCTAAAAATTTTCTCCTATATTTTCATCTAAGCATCTTATAATTTCGTCCCTTTCATTCAGGTTGGTGGTCCATTTCGAATTAATTTTTGTATATGGTCTGTGGTGAGGATGACTTTTTAAACTGGTGATATAATTAAAAAGGAGATATTGCAACTGATACCACAGAATTACAAAGGACCATTAGAAACTATTATGAACAACTATACACCAAAAAATTGGAAAACATAGAAGAAACAGATAAATTTCTAAAAACATGTAACCTACCAAAATTGAACCACGAAGACAGAAAGCCTGAACAGCATGGTACTAGTATAAAAACAGAAACAGACCAAAGGAACATTAATATTTGAATTGTCTTCTTAATTTTATTAAATTGCCTATCTGTATTTTGTTATAACTCACTAAGCTTCCTTAAAATCACTTTGAATTCTTTTGCAGGCATTTTGTCGGTCCCTCTTCCTTGGACTCTCTCTTGCTAGATGGTCATTGTGTTCATTTGGATGCGTCATGGTACCTTATTTTTTCAGGCTTCTTGTGTCCCTACATTAATATTTATGCATCTGGTGGACCAGTTGCCTGTATCAGTTTTATAGGATGTCTTTTCTTTCTCCTGGCAGTGTCCTAAGGTGTCTGTTGGATAGACTGTGTCAATTTGGTTCCAGGTGGGTGTTTTAGTGTAGTGTCCACATAGCTCTTAGCTGTAATCAGTGTTGGCAATGTCTGTGGGTTTTTCGGTGGCCTAGGCTGCAGGTGATGCGGGATTTTGCTGCCAGCTGGGATGCAGGTCTGTTAAGTGGAGTGGCTTTGCTGGCAGCTCTGGGTTTGATGCTCTTGGCTGATGGGTGTGGGACACCTGTCAGCTTCCGCAGGCTCTGTGGGGGGCAAGACCTCCCTGTTGGGCCCAGATGGGTGTAGCACAGCATTCCTAGTAGTGGGCAGGGTGCCTGCCAGTGTCTGAGGGCCACACAGGAGCCAGTCTGTACCAGTGGGCCCAGATGGGCACCTGTCAGTGTCCAAGAGCTGTTCGGGTAACTTCGTGGGGCCTCTAAGGGCCAACATACTCAGCATGAGATGCCCAGGTGCATCCTGTAGCCAAGAGTGAGGGCAGGGCTGCCTGTCTGCTCCTTAGAGTGGCAGTGGGTTGGGTTTCTGAGCCCAGGCTGCTCAACTGCTTCCCGGGGCTGCAGGAGGACTGGCTGGGATTCCTGGCTGCGTCTCAGGAGTCTTGGTGAGCTCAGCCACTCAGAGGAGGCTTCGTGACTGCTTTCTGGGTTCACAGGTGGGTGGACAGGGCCACCTCGCTGCTTCTGGGGCAGCAGGAGGGTGGGCAAGGCTTATTAGCTGTTTTCTGTGTCCCACTGCCAGCTGATATGCTTACATGGGCTGCTCAGGAGCTGTATGGGGCTGTGGGAGAGTGAATGGGGCCACTTGACTGGTTGACAGGCCTGGCTCAGCCAAGGCTGCTTCACAGGATTCCTGGGTTTTGGGGGTCTCAAGATGGCTCCGTGCAGCAAGGGCCTAGGTGGAGGAGGGCAAATCATGAGCTAGGCTCTTTCACTAGGTCAATGCAGCTGTGTGGTAACCCGGTAGCTCCCCAAACTGGATTCGGGGCCTGTGAAGGTTATGGGGTTCTTCAGAAAGAAATGCCTCAGGTGTCCATGGTGTGATCAGGGACTACTGGGACCTTCTGATTACCCTTTCCCTGCTGAGCTAAGTCCCTCTGGGTTCAGGGTTCATCTTGAGAGACAGAGTAGATGCTGTGTGCTTAATTCCCCCACATCAGTGCCTCTTTCCCACTGCACTCTGGCTCTCTGCCTCCAGCACTCCAGTGGAATACTTGTGATTCTTTGTTCTGGTCTTTCATTGTGAATGGAAGCTTGGACTCATGCCAGGCTCCTCTCATCAGTCGTGGTGCTGAGGTTCTAATTTTCTTGTCATAAGTTCATGCTGGAGGCATCAAGCAAGGCCTTGCAACTCCACCGGGAGAGGACTCTTGCAAGTTTCTGCTTCATTTCCTCGAGACTTGTCCCCAAGTACCTTTTCCTCCTGTGTCCTCCTGCTGTAGTAAATCATAGCCATGAGTATGACTATATGCTGGGTCCCGTGAGCCCTCTTGTGAATCACTGAGCCTAGGGGTAAGTCTTGGGGCCCCCTATGCAGTGCTAGTGTAGTACACAGGAGAAATTTGTACACCACATGTCTATATTAGAAAAGAAGAAAGGCCTCAAATCCACAGGCTTCTACTTCCATCTAAAGAAAAGCAAATAAAACATGCAGTAAGTAGAAGAGGGAAACAAAGACTAGGTTAGGAATCAACAAAACAGAATACAGAAAAATAACAGAAAGCCAATGAAACCAGAAGTGTATTCTTGGAGAAGACTAATAAAACTGATAAACTTCTAGCCAGACTAAGTTGACTAGGGATATAATTTCATGATTTTTATAATTTCTGGACTTAATAAAGCATAATTAATATAGACTCACATGTACCCATGTTTTAAGATGATCACTTGGCTAGAAAAAGTTAGTGTTCAATTAATAAATTTTTAAAAGAAATATTTACAGTAGGCTTATTTCTTTTTCTTTCTTTTCTTTTTTTTGGCGGGGTACTAGGGATTGGACTCATAGGCAATCTATCCCCAAGCTACACCCCAAACCCTATTTTATTTTTTATTTTGAAACAGGGTCTCACAAGGTTGCTGAAGATCTCAGGAAATTGTTGAGGCTGGCCTCAAACCTGGGATTCTCCTGCCTCAGCCTCAGGAGTACTAGAATTACAGGCATGTGCCACCATGCCTGGCTCAGTAGTATTATTTTGAATGACAACTCAAATTAAGCACATAATTTTTCTATAATGCATCTGTTGAGGAAAATAAGGCACTATTTATACAGTTAAGAAATATGATCTCAGTTGGTTCCTATGTGAAAGCTTGAAAGTATATGAAAATTTGTGATTCTAGGTAAAGCAAGTGAGCCATACTGACTGACCATAAGAATAGAAATTCCTAAGCTGTATTATTTATTCCTTTTGCTAATTTGAATATTTCTATATTCCCTTGCATTTAAAAAAGAAAATTAAGCAAAATGTTTTCTTTGCATCATTTCTTTCATTGCTTTTCTACTTGCAAAGAACAACCTTAGCTTTGTTCTTGCAGGGCAGTATGGCAACTTACCAAATGCTTTCCACTTATACAAGTAGGCAGAGAAGGTAATATTTCCTTCTCGCTATCCAGTTCCTAGTATAAGGCAAGAGAAAATATAAGATCTTACTTCTGATTAACTTTTGTCAGTTATGACTATAATTGAGAAAAAGAATCTCAAGTTTTACTAGACAGTATTGAGAGACCATGATGTATTGTATCTCATAGTTCTTCACTCTTTCTGTTTGTTTTATCAGCTTTGAATGAAAAAATTTGGGGGTTGAAAGTAGAAATTATTTGGTTAGAAAAATTAGCTCCCCCTACATGTTTTTTTGAAACTTTATTTACACTATGGAAGGTAGTCTTGTTCACATTAGCACTCCATTAGATAAAAGTCTAAGAAATAATAATGGAGCACTTATGACCCAAATCATGTTTTATATTCTTTAAGAATTAAAGCTGAATCTTGAGAATTTAATAGTGTTTGTCATAGTATGGTGGCAACTGTGTGCCTACTTTTTTAGCATGTGACTTTCTAAATATCCTCAATGAGTACATTTCTGACCAGAGGTAAATTGGTCTAGTAGTTCTAAAAAAAAGGTATTTTAAGATAGGCATGGCGGCACATGCCTGTAATCCCAGTACTTGGGAGGCTAAGATGGGAGGATCCCAAGTTCAAGGTTAACCCCAGCAATTTAGCAAGATTCTATTTAAAAAACAAAAACAACAACAACAACAAAAAACAGGGCTGGGGGGTATAATCAGAGGTAGAAGTCCCCAGTACCAATGAATGAATGAATAAATAAAGTATTTTCAAGTCAGATACAGATTTGAAACTGAGCTCCACCTCATAGTGGCTGTGAATCTTTGGAGAGTCTGTATCTGAAAGAGGATAGTTAAAAATCTACCTGCAAGTTTGTTGGATGGATTATGTGAAAGAGCATGTAAGTGTCAAGCATTATACTTATTTCATAATAGAGGTCAATAAATGTTCCTTCTTCATTTCCTGCCCTAATTGTATACCCGAAAGCAACTCTTTACCTCCCCTTCCCCCCTCTCTTTTTCTTTCATGGTACTAGAGATAAAACCCAGGGGCATTCTAACTCAGATCTGTACCCCCAGCCCTATTTTTAAATTTTTATTTGGAAATAGGGACTCACTAGGTTGCTATGAGCCTCACTAAGTTGCTGAGGCTGGCCATAAACCTACGATCCTCCTGTCTCAGCCTCCCAAGTACTAGGATTACAAGCGTGTGCCACCACACCTTGTTGGTCTTTACCTTTTCAAATCAGTGTGTGTGTGTACATGTGTGTTTGTGTGTGTGTGTTTGTGTGTGTGTGTGTGTTCAATTTGACACTGACATTCATTCATTAATACATTCATTCATACAATTCACTCAACAGAAATTTACTGATTGCTTACTGTGTTTCAGGTATTACTCTAAGTAATAGATATATCAGTGAACACAGAAAAAGAATCTGCCTTCAAAGCTTCCATTGTAGTTGGAAGGAGTAATATAATGGAATGTGGTAGAATAGACAATAAGCATGATCAATAAGCAAACAATATATTGTGTTGTAAATTGACATATATATTTTTTTCTCCACAGAGAAAAGAAGTAGGGCATGAAAAGGAAGTTGAGAAATGGGAATGGCAGGTGAATTCCAACTTTTAAAAGTATATTCAGGATGGACATAAGAAGGACATTTTTTTTACACATGCAATGCCATTTATTCACTGCCTAATTCAAAATATCTTTCATTTTTCTAGTTTTGTTAATATACTGGAAGTTTGGTTAGTTGAAATGAAGATGTTCTTTTCCATCATGACATATGCATTAGTAAATTCTTCACCGTAGGTAAATTCACCATTCTGTTGACTTGGGAGAAGGTGTCTTGCACTCCAATGCCTTCTGCTCGGTAGGGGCAGACTTCTGGAGCCCACCATGCCTCATTTCACAGCCCTCCTTCACCTGCAGCCTACAAGTCCAAGGGATGCTCTCGTATGTGCCAAGCTTCTCCTTGCCCTTCTTTCCTGCATGCCGCACCGAGGTCTGGGGAGAGGGAAATTTCTTACATTTTATCACCCTGCCAATCTCTCGATAAACGCTGCCCTTGTGAAGAATCAGTCAGCTCTTTTCACCAGTTTCTTGAAAAAGGCATTCTACCTCACACACATCATCACTGTCTTCTAAATCTTCAGGAAAATTGTTGGACCTAACATTTCTCTTCAACAGAGAGACTGCCTTTGCTTCCCGTTCCCTGCCTTTCAGGGTGTTTCTAATCTTTGGGCTGCTTTTCAACTCGTCATCACCAGCCTCCTCAACGTCATCTTTCCGGACCGTTTCTTCATCTATACTATACTTCCTATTCTTGATTATCTTTTCTGAGCCCTTTTTACTTGCCAGAGACTCCACAGTTGCAGGGCTGTGTGGCCATGAATTTTCTCTGCTCAAGGACGTATTCCCAGGTGCTAGTAGGTGCTCCTTCTCAGTGGCACCCTGGTCACACTGGGTGGAGGTGTTGTCATTCTTCATAATCACTATTTCTTCCTCCCTTATAATGTAAGGGTTACAGCCCACATCAAGTTGGACCGCTTCCTCCACCTTGGCATTAGCCCTTTCACTTAAGTAGAAAGGTATAAATTGTGATTTGGGGGAGGGTGTAAGGCATTTTTCCTCACATGGCCATTCGGGTACTTTGTGTACTTCAATATCCACCTCCTCTTCACAAAGCTCCTCATAGAGCTCATCTATATCAGGCTCGAAATCAGATTCAAAAAGCATATATAGTGTTGGTTGTGTATTCTCAGTGCTGGTCATATCACAGATTGCTTCATTGACTTCACTATTATTACCCTCAAACACAACGTAGGAATTTGAAGAAAATTCAGAAAAGGGGTTCATTCCTTCCCTATATAGCTCTTCAGAACTATCATGTTCTTCTATATGGGTCTCCTTCTGTTCATATGCCTCCGTACCTTCAGCCTCATCTACTTCAGGCTCCAATTCAGGGCCAGAAAGCCCACATCCTGTTAGGTGCTGCTTGTCAGTCACCCTCGTACACAATTGGATGTCTTTATTGACTTTACTGCGCTGGGCCGGCTGGGTGGGTGAGGGACAGTGGTTCTCTCGAGAGCCTGACTTCCTCTTCTCACTGGGGTTCTTCTGGGCACTGAAGTGCAGGCTCAGGTCTCCAGCTGCCTTATTAGATCTCAGCTGCCTCTTCTCCTTACCTTCTTTGTTTTTCATCTTTTTCTGGCCTTTCTCCAACTGAACATCTCTGGTTTTCCATGATGGCAGGGCTTGGGAAACACTCCCATAGCCATTCTTTTCTTTGCTCATGTTCATCTCCCTGCCAGCATTTATCACAATCTCTCCATCCATTTCAT
Organism: Glis glis; assembly: GCA_004027185.1. Taxonomy (NCBI): domain Eukaryota; kingdom Metazoa; phylum Chordata; class Mammalia; order Rodentia; family Gliridae; genus Glis; species Glis glis. The sequence goes on along the minus strand of PVJS01008971.1, from coordinate 38,475 downwards.
CTGCAGTATAATGCTCCGGCATCTTCCAGCTTCCTTGCTTTGTATATATGTCTTCACCCTCAGCATGGTTACAGAGCGCATTACTACATTCACAGCAACACTGGGAATTCCCATTGTGGTGGGCCACATCCTCTGGTTTGCCTTCACCATAGGCCAGGTCATATAAACGGACTCTTTCTTTAAAAGTCTTCCAGAACTCTGCTGTAAGGGAGCCACTGCCCCTTTCTCTCACTTTTTTCTCAGAGGCAGTGTTTCTGAGGTGTGTGCGTCTATTCAGAGTGATTTTAGGTATGGTACCATGTAGCCAACCCTCTGGAGCCATAAAATACCATGTCCTACCAGTGTGGTCAGTCTCTTTTGCAAAGAGTAGATGGGGTACTGGTGGCATTGCTTATGTCATTGTTGACAGCTTGTGAGTGGGTGTCTTGTTCTGTATGTAGGCTTTCATCCTGCTCAGGACCAGTTTGAGTGTTTTTTGTTTGCCTTTCTCCGAAGAAATTACAAGGTTGGATCCGTCCTGTGTAGGATGCCATCGGGATTATAGGCCTTTGGCTGAACATGGTAGGCAAGGGAGATGGTGGCACTAGAAAGGCAGGATACCCACTGAATGCCGATGGATATGGAAAGCACAGACTTCCATTTCTGAAAGCTGTCCCTGGAAAGCAGAGAGGATTGTAGAAAGGATTGTGGAACCAAGGGCCTGAAAATGGCTGGGCCATGGCAGGCATATAAAAGGGCCTGATGTTGCTATCCGCAAAATGTGGGTTCATTTCCGGAGGGAAGTTCATTTCACAGGCTGAAACAGGTTTTCCATACAGGACAATTGCTCAGTTCTAGATGCTCTCGACGAACTGGAGAACTTAAGAAGGACATTTGAGTAAAGTCTTTAAGAAGGGAGGCGGGTAACTATGTACTTATCTGGGAAAGAATCTTCCTTACAGAGGAAAAGGCCCATGTGAAATCCTAAAGTGAAAGGCCAAAGATGAAGAACTGCAAGGCTCGAACACAGTGCCTGACAGCGCAGGGGCCCTTCGCAGGCATGGGTTCATGGGTCTAACCAACCATGGATAGAAAATAGTTGGGGGAAAGCTGCACCAGTACCAAATGCATACATACATTTTCCTTACCGTTATTCCCTAAATGAAACAGTATAACAACTATTGACATAGCATTTGCATTGTTTTAGGTATTATAAGTGATATGGGAGAATATATGTAGCTTAGATGCAAACACTATGCCACTTTACACCAGGGAGTTGAGCATCTGTGGATTTTGGTATCTCAGGGGGTATCTCCTGGAACCAATCCCAGGGATGTCAAGGGATGACTTGCTCGAGATCAGGTCAGAGAGTTATTTGGGAAGTGAGGTAGACCACATAGGACATGCCAAGAAGTCTTGTTTTCACTGTAAGGTGATGAGCAATCTGAAAGGTTTTGAGCAGAGAAGTGACACACTGAATTCCATTTTTAAGGGATCCTCTGGCTGCTGCGTGGAGATTAGACAGTAAAAGGATAAGAGTGGAATTAGAAGGGGCCAGTAAGGAGCTTTTACCATAACCCACATGAGGGATGATGACTAGCTCACAACAGTGTTATAGTAGTGAAGGCAGTGAGAAATAGTAGACCTTTGGACATGAAATTTGGAGGTAGAACCCCCTTTTTTGTGGCACTGGAGATTGAACCCAGGGGCATTCTACCTCCAACTATACTCCCAGCCCTTTTTAATTTTTTTGTTTTGAAACAGGGTTTCACTAGGTTGCTGAGAGTCTCACTACTTGCTGAAGCATTTTTGAACCTGTGATCCTTCTGTCTCAGCCTCCCAAGTACTGGGATTACAGGCATGCACCACCACACCCAGCTGAACTCTTGGGATTTCTGATAAGTTGGTTATGGGTGTAAGAAGGAGTCAACACTCTCCCCACATTCATGTATGCAGAAGCTCTCTACAGTGCTAGCGTCTGTCTCGCAGGGCTGCCATTCTTTATATCAAATGAAATTTTGTTTTGTCTTTTTCTTCTCTTCCTTGCTTTCAGGCATGGGTCTACCATGGTGCTTCTCTGAGCAAATCTTCTTAGTAATATCTGTAGACAAACTCAGCAGTTACTTTAAGCTCAGATATTCCATGCACTGCTGAGCAGTATGATGTGCAGTCAGTGTTGAAAATACAAATAAACAGAACACAGTGAAAGGACTGTGATCATTAATTCTTTTAGGGGCCATTAGACTGAAACGAACACACATTCAGGGATTCCAAATCATTGTAAGCAATGGAAAGGCTGGTGATGGATGGTACTTTTATTTTTTAGTAAATCACTAAATAGAAATGCTTCCCCAAGAAGTGCTAGGCATGCATGGGCATAACCTTCAAATGCCCTTTGCAGAAACAAGGGGGAGAATAATGGTGATGAAAAGAGGGAGTTAGTTAAGAGCTTTATTGCTGCCTCAACTTCTGATGTGGGTCTTTATTTATAGATCCTCCCCAAACCCCAAAAACAGGTGCAAAGGAAAAAAACAAACATAAGACATTCTATCATTCTGGACAGTTTCATTGTCTTCACTTTTGCAAAAGCAACTCGAGTTTTTATTGATTAATAAGAAATAGGGAACAAACATCTAATATTTTTCGGAATGTCCACTCTGGCTTTTGTAGTTCCCAGTAAGAAAAATGGGACATTTAAGAAAATAGAAGCCCTGAGAAGCTGTTTCTAAGGATCAACACAAAGAGCTAAGAGTTCTGTCAAGTTAAGGAAGGTGTGCTTAACCTCTAGTCCATGAGTAAGCTTCAGAGGGTTTGTGAAGTGACCTGCAGTTGTATACAAACTTCAGGTGTGTGTGTGCTTGTCTTCTTTATGAGACGGTTCAGACTTTTGTTAGTGCTCCACAAAAAGTTAAGATCACCAACTATAGATACAGGTGTGATCTTCCCTTGCTTATGCTCAGGAGATTTGAAGATAGCCCCAAAGTCTAAACACAGGACGAAAAGTACCCCTGGATTTTGTAGCATACAAAGCTTCCAAAAATGTGACCAAAGTTTGTGTGGGTGAGGGGTGGTGTGTTGGAAGATTATTACCTGAATAGTCTCTGGTCTAGCCCTTTGGATCCTATGTGGAGAAGAGACTGTAAGAGAAAACTCAAGGAGTATGTGGTATATGCCTTAAAGTTTTATTTGTGATTAACCTTGAGGCAGGGATAGGAAAAGCAAGGTAAATGTTAACCAGGATACTGGGGATCTTCCATACAGAAACGATGTCTTCCTTTTTTTTTTCCCCTCTAGACAAAAACCGTAAGAACCCATGCTAATAAGTGTCCCTGTTAAATAGAAAATAATGAAACCTCTATACTTTTGGGCAGACCAGAGAAAACAATAAGCTAATAATTTTTAAAAAAACCTTCACAAATTGTCACTGTTTACTAGACTGTGCAGTTATAAGATTGGTAGTATAGGATGATCTCTGATCTGTTTGATTCTTTTAAGTCAATTAGCCCAGGGCTAATTGACTTAGTCCTGGACTCTGTGTACTTCTTTGCACCTCTTTGGCCCGGAGAATGGGATTCCTTGACTGGCTTCAGCTAATCAGAGCCTTCTTGTGTATCTTTGGGTAGTATTAGTCCCATGAAACTGTGGGATTGGAAATGGGGGAGAAAGTTTCCCAAAGGAAATTTGGTCCATACTGACCAGAATGGCAATGGATGCTGGGCTGCGACAGCAAGAATTTTGCTATTGCTTTAAGTCCCCTCTAAAGAAGGTTACAAATGGACCCACACTGTACACCTTGCAACTCTGACAGCTCAGTTCTCCTTTTTCCTCTCCCGACCTCTTTCCCTTTTCCCCTTCCACTATTCTACTGGTCTCCTCAATTATCTAAAGTCCCTTTTGTTTCTTATTTTCTTTATAGTTTCTACATATGAGAAAACATTCAACCCTTGTCCTTCTGAGGGTGGCTGATCTCACTTAGCATAATATTTTCTAGTTCCATCCATTTTCTTGCAAATGACATAATTTTGTTATTCTTTATGGTTGAGTAAAACTCCATTGTGTGTGTATATGTCACATTTTCATTATTCATTCATCTGTTGATGGACACCTAGGCTGATTCTATAATTTGGCTATTGTGAATTGTGCTGCTATAAACATGGATATGCATGTCTTACTTTCATTCTTTTTGAAAGATACTGAGGAGTGGTATAGCTGGGTTATATGGTGGTTTCATTCCTAGGCTTTTGAGGAACCTCCATACTGATGCCCATAGTGGTTGTACTAATTTGCAGTCCCACCAATACTGTAATGACTTCTAATTCTTAGCAATGAAACCCAAATTCCTATAAAATGTTTCTCACCCCTTTTTTTGCTGTCCTTGGTACTGTAACTATTGACTTCAATGGAGAGAAAATTAAAGAATATAGTATTTTAAATAAAATGAAATAGTCAAGTATCAATCAAGAGAATGGAGAGCTTGTACTCTGTTTTGAAATTCAGTTTAAACTTGGCACAGGGCCTTGACCTCTTGGCACAGGTTCTGTCCTCTCTGCAGTATGCTACACAGCGAGTGAAGATTCCTTTAAGGAATGAAAAATCTATGTGCCTCCAATTATAGAACAACTTTCTTTTTTTTTTTTGATGTGGGGATTGAACCCAGAGGTAATTTACCTCTGAGCTACACCCTCAGCCCTATTTTATTTTTTATTCTAAACAGGGTCTTGCTAAGTTTCTGAGGGCCTCGCTAAGTTGCTGAAGCTGGTTTTGAACCTGCATTCCTCCTGTCTCAGTCTCCCAAGTACTGGGATTACAGGCATGTACCACTACGTCTGGCTGAACAACTTTCTTTAGATATCCTGCTTGAGAAATAGACCCAAATTATCTTCTTGGACTACACAAAGGTCATACATATCAGCCAGGTATCGTCAATGCATTTGGACCTATAGAAGAAAGTTTATGCCAAATGGCAGTTTCTGTCCTGGATGGCACTAAAATGACTAAAATGATATATCTTCTTTAGAGTTTCAAGACTGTGAAATTGTATCTTATTTAAAAATACTTGGTATAAAAAATAAAATGTACTTTTATTGGTGCATTGTTATTATACATCATTGCGAGATTCAAAGTGATGCAAACATACGTGCACACAGCGCTTGGTGTGTTTCCCTCCGGGTCCCTTAATGTGATGTATGTTGTACAGCACCTTTTTTTTTTTTTGGTGCTACTGGGATTGAACCCAGGGGTGTTCTACTTCTGAGGTATGAGCTATACCCCAAACCCTTTTTATTTTTTGTTTTGAAACAGGTCTCACTAGGTTGCTGAGAGTCTTGCTATGTTGCCAAGGTTGTCCTTAAACCTGCAATCCTTCTGTCTTAGTCTTCCAAGTACTGGGATTGCAGGTGTGCACCACTATGCCTGGTTGTACCAGTACTTGTGTCAGTCGATGGTCATTGACATGGATGGATAGTTTTCATGAAGATGTTATCATGGCAAATGAGATGCCTAAAGTACTCAGAGTGACTGAATAAAACCCTGTGCATTTAGGAAGTGTCTATAGAATATAAATGCAAGGCTAACAGTTTAACATGCTCAAAATATGTTTATCTTTTTTCTTTTGATCTCAATAAGTTGGTTCATTTATAAAAATAAAGATTACAATAATTGGGCTACCTGATTTACAGGGTCGCTGTGAAACAAGAGAAAGACAAGCAAACATTTGTTATCTGTTTATATAAACTGGCATAAGAATGAGGGTGGAAGTATTGCAATAGATATTCGATGGCAAAAGACTTGGAAAATGTTGTAAATGAAGGTAGTTGATCTAAAAGCTAAAATTCTTTAAAATCTAGAATGCTTAAAAAGGGGACCTATCCAAGTAAAGACTTGTAAAAAAAAATACTTACACCTTTTCCTGTGGAAGCAGGTAGTCCTTTTCTAGCCTGGGTAGAGATTTCTTTTTTCCAGGTGGCCTTAGCATATTGCCCTAGTCAACTGAACAAAATGTCATCAAAAATTCTCTCAGGAGAAAATTTTGGTTTGAAAACTGAGCCAAATGAGCCCCTTTGAAATGAGAAATGTTACGAGTGAGTTCTGGGTTTCCCAGAGGAGAGGGGCCAAGTGGGCACTTTGTCTCCATTGAGGGGCAGGAGGCTTGCACTGACCACAGAGCAGACATCTGGTCAGCTCACTGTCTGCTGGTCTGGAAATCGACAGATGGGGTTTTAAAGAAGCAACTTTCACAATTACAGAGAAAATGCTCTTGGGCACAGGGCTGTGATCTATACTGGCCAAGAAAGGTTTTTCCCTCTATTAATTCTTAGTTATTGTTGAGTTATTATTTTACATGGATAAAATGGCCCTTTGGAGGTTTTCCTACAATCTCCATATGGTATATGATCACCTAGAGCAGTTTTTCTCAAAATGTAGCCTCTCACCACCTGCATGAGAATTACCGGGCAGTGCCTGATGAAAATCCAGGCTCCTAGGCCCATCCAGCAAAAATCTCTGTGGCTGACACACCAGTGTATGCATTTTGACATATTTCTTAAGGTGATGTTTGTGTGCTCTGTTGGTGAAAGGGGAATTGATTCTGTTTGTGTTTTAAATATTTCCAACAGCAGGATTACATGATCAGGAGACTGAGGCTCAGAATACAACTTTGTAATTTACTAACTTTGTGGGCTTCGGAAGGAAACTTGCATATACTCTCTGAATCAGAGTTTCCTCATTTATAAGTGGGGGACAGTAAGCTTCCATTATACAGTGAATAAAAGATTAGAAGAGAGATCTATGGGAGAACTTTCAAAACCTTAAGTACCTAAGTAAATGATATTTGATTGTTATAACTATGAAATATTATGTGAGTGGGACAAATTGGTGCAGGAATTTAGGGAAAGGCTGTGATAACATTTGGTTATGGAAATCAGAGAAGCCTTCATGGAAGGGGTGGCATTTGGCTGACTTGGAGGAATGGTTAAGGATTTTAACAGGTGTAAGTAGGGAAGGAATTTCTGATAGGTAAAAACATCTGGTTTGTCTAAAGCAGTGGTTCTCTAACTGGATGCATATAAGGGTCACCAGGGGAGATGTAAAACTACAGAGGTCTGGGCCACCTAAGGCCAATTTAAATTAAAGCAGTAATTCAAGAAGATTAATCTGATAGTTTATATAAAATGGATTGGGGTGGGAGGAGAGATAGCAAAGCAGGGTGCCCAGAGATCAATCCAGAGGCTAGTACAGAAGTCTGTAAGTCTATAAGCGATGGTTTGACTGTGTTCCCTGGAAGTTCATGTGTTGGAAAATAAATTCCTAAATTCATATGTTAATGGATTTGGAGGTGGGGTTTGGGGGAGGTAATTAGGATTAGATGAGCTCCATGAGGGTGAGTCTCCATTGTGGCATTAGTGGCTTTATAAGAAGAGGAAGAGAGACCTGAGCTAACACATTTGCTCTGTCTTGCCATATGATCCCCTCTACCATGTTCAGTGCAACAAGGGACCCTCACCAGATGTCGGCACCATGCTGTTGGACTTTCAAGCCTTCAGAACCATGAGATAACTAAACCTCTATTCTTTATGAATTACCCAGTCTGTGGTATTCAATTGTAGCAATAAAGAAACAGACTAAAGCTGTGTGTGGTGGCGCACGCTTGTAATTCCAGTACTTGGGAGGCTGAGATGGAGGATCCTGGTTCGGAGCCAGCCTTAGCTACTTAGTGAGGCCCTCTGCAACTTAGTGAGATACTGTTTCAAAATAAAAAATAAAAAATAGGGCTGGAGGTGTAGCTCAGAGGTAGAAGCCCGTGGGTTCAATCCCCAGTACCGCAAAACAAAAAAACAACAAAACAACAACAACAAAAAACCAGACTAAGACACCATGGAAAGAAAAACAATACACCTTTCTTAAGAAAAAATAAGATCAGAAAAATGAACTTCTTAACTCTTTCCTTAACTTCTTTGCTTAACTCCAAAACTCTGTAGTGTTTGACAGTTAGATTGAAGGTTAAAGAAAGTTGTCATCATGATGTATTTTTAGTTCCTTTACACTATAACAATTAATCTGTAACCTCTTAATTTGAAAAGAAGATAATTATTCTAGTCTCAGAAATTGTATGGTTCACTGTTTTGTTCCCCTTCTTTCCTTCCAACAGATTTAAAGATCTCTGGTGCCTATCAATAGTTTCAAATGCTTTGTTAATGTCGTTCAGATAATTATACTTGGGAAACAATTGTTAATGTAAAAATTAAGGGTGATTTTTAAATTATATTAATTGATTTTAAAATGTAAAATCTTATTAAGCTTTTCTTAAAGGGGCAGGGTATTCATGTTTTAAATTTCTATTTCTGTTCATGGTACTAAGTGAACAACTTGTCATAGTAGAAAAGTTTTGTTTGCTTAACTGACTTTGACAATGAGCTGATAAGAAACTAAGGTGGTTGGATAAAAGTGGGAAGAAAAAGAAAACAATGGTTGTGAAAATCCTATTAAAAAGAAGATTTAGCAACTAATTTGACCAGAGAGAACAGGAAAGAAAATTTGGCGACCTAGTGAGAAGTAACTCCAATCTTCAAGTCATACTTAGGAGACCTGTAAGCCAAGCTTTTGTTTATGAAGTACCACCTTCAGGCCATAAACAAACCTAGGCCTTTGACAGCTGTTACTCTTTTATAATTTATTGGGTGACTGTAGGAAATTGTAAAATATTGTTGTTTTCTGGTCCTGTTTACCACCAGTGACATTGTCGTTGGCCTTCTATGGTGAGTGCCATGGGAGCAGGGAGAGAACTTTTTAATAGTTCTCTGGCACAGACAAAGTCTTAAATTCTTCTTTGTTCTGGATCTGCATTGTTCAATATGGTAGCCACCAGCCACATGTGGCTATTTGAATTTAAATTATTTAAAATCACATAAAATTGAGTTCCTCAGGTGGACTAGGCACATTCCAAATGCTCAATAGCCACATGTGGTTAGTAGCTACCAGAGTGGATAGTAGAGATATAGAATATTTTCATCATCATAGAAGGTTCTACTGGACAGCACTGTTGTAGGAAGCTTCAACCTTAGGGAAAAATGTACAATGAAGCAGGCTACCATAATCCCAAGAGGACTGTTCTGGAAATGTGAACTTAGGGATAAATGTTAAAGAAGACATTATCTACACCATGCCATGTTGTACTTTTTATACTTACCCCTTTTTTGGTAAATGCTGTCTTTTGTAGTAAAACTTGTTCATGAAAGCAAGTGGACATTATCAGACAGATCCTATCAAACATGAGCTTTCAATGTGTATTTTAACTACTCTATGTGAGCTGAGGCACTTTGAATGGAAAATATGTTGTATCCCAGCAAATAGGATGAGGTTCCCAGAGGTGCAATCTCTCAATAATGGATAAAATTCTTCTGATTAGATCATTTTGCTTATTTTGTAGGGATACAGTGACATTATGAATCATACAGGTTTTTGTGGCCTGTGGGAAAAAGTCTCTTAGGAAATTAGGTAAAAGGAAAAGAAAGAAAACAATTCAAACCTTTGTGTTTTACTTTAAGAAGATTGGTCATAATAAAAAATGAGCTAGAATTTGAAAAAATTAAAACCATAGAGAAGTGGTAGAATGCAAACTTCTTCATTACAACCTGTCTCGGTCAACATTTTCACTGCCGTAATCCAAAACAACTGAATATACAATTTAGAGGAAGGAATTTTATTTGTTCACAGTTTCGGAGATGTAGAGGTTCAGTCCATGTCAGGTCAGATATGCCGAGCTCAGGGCATGGCTGAGGGAAGCGGAGAGAGGGAGAGCAGTGGGCTCTGGACTCACATCCTTCAGGCTGGAAGCCAGAGAGAGGAAGACGAGGGAGGAGAGACCTTAAATAATCCCCAAGGCCACACCCTGAGGTACCCCTCTTTATCAACCAAGCTCCTCTTTCAATAATGCAACCTTGTTTCCACGAGGGCTAGTGGGATATTCTAAATCCAAACTATTATACTACCCTTTTAGTGTCTGACTATATGTGCACCATTAAAACCCTATCCCTTGGAGAACTGTCTCTTCAGATTACATATTTCCTAGAAAATGATCATATTTACTTTGTGATATATATAGCATCTGGTCATTGATGACATTCAGCTAATATTCATTAATATGAATTATTGAGTTATCAAGGTGTTGCATTGATAGAGCAATGAGGAGACTTGCTGCCACTCAGACAGGGCCTTCTACTTGACTTGACAGGTTCGTGGTGATTAGCATAAGTCCAGGTTTTGGCTTCAGGTTGTAGGTCCAGAAACTCAATTTTGATGGAGCAGTAGGAGTTGATCTGGATCAGAGGACTGACACTTAGTTCCCAAAGTCATAAGGATCTGATTAAGCCCCTTTTCTTCCTGTGTAATGGAAGATATTTCTTCCCAGACACTAGACATCAATAATGACATTATTATATTCCCTACTTGTGGTTCCAGAAACTCCCTTGTTAGTACTAAGGTTCTTGGAGGCTCAGTTAATCATCAAAAGATACTTGTAGAATCCATAAAATAAAATAGGAATGGGGTCCCCTAGATTTGTGCAATGTGACAGCAATAGGAATCATAGCATGGATAATTAGAGACTTTTGAGGAACATTTATCTTATGCTATGAAAATTATCAGCATTATCAGATCAAATCTCTCTGGTGTTTAGCATGTTAAAGTCTTTTCTGCATTTCTCTCTTGGATAATGACTAATACTTTCCTTTTCTAGGATCCCAAAGACTTTCCTATTTATATCATATGGTTTTTCCTCAGTTGTAGTTTACTCGAACTCAAGCAGGAACACTTTTTAAAACCATACTCTGCCTTAACATGTTGATATAAGTAATCGATATTGGACTAATATGGAGATAGAAATGTCAATATGTCCTCCTATCTCTACCCCTAGTTTCCATTCGCACCCAAATCATCTCTTATCCAAGGTTAAAGTGGTACCACATGTTCTCACACATTTGTGGAAACTAAAAAAGTCAATCTCATACATGGAAGTGGAATAGTGATTACTAGAGATTGGGAAGGGTGGGGGCAGGGGTATGTGTGGAAATAATTTAGATAAGAGGCACCAAAAACACAGAGGAGTAATTAGTTCTGGTTTTCTATGGTATAGCAAGGTAACTATTATTTACAACAATCTATGACATATTTCAAAGTAACCAGGAAAGAGTATGAAGGTTCCTAACATGTAAAAGTGATTACCATTTGAGATTATGGGAGTGCTTATTACCCTGACTTGATCATTATACATCATGTACATATATTGAATTATCATACTCTACCCCATAAAGGTGTATATATATTATATCTCAATTAAAAAAGAATGGGTAGTAATGTTTCTGTTGAAATCTGAGTATCCTTGTTGCAGGAGGCTAGGAACATGGAGAACAAGAAACAGAGGCTGGAGTAGAATAGCAGGTTTCTTTATTCACCTGTGTGGCTCGTTGAGCAAAGCTCTGGGTCTGAGCCCCAAGCTCAGAACATGTATGTTCTTTTATGCATTTGCTCATATAATTTTCAGAAGGGAGGGGTGAGTGTGAGATTTGTTTTGCCTAGCATAAGCAGGATGCAGAAGCAGAATAGGAGTTAGTCTGTGCATCGTTTCTTTTTTCTCTAGCAGTTATGTGCCTTATCTTGCAGGGCCTGGGAAGGCCCTGCTTTGTTCACCTCAGAGAGGGCCTGTGAAGAAAGCTTTATTCTTCTATCTTGTTTCTAGGCTTCTAGCCAAGAGTTATCTTCAAGGACATAGCCAGGCTCCTGCCTCATTCCCCCCTTTTGAGAAATCTCAACATGCTCAATGAGAATTTCTCAATTCTCAAGACTATTTTCAGTCAGAGCCATAAGAGCAACATATGGAGGTGGGTCCTTTTTAGTTTCTGAGGCTTCTATTACTCATTGGATTAACCCCCTGATACACGGTATGAAGCAGCATCCAACCAGGATGAAAACTCCCATTACCACTATTAAGGAGGTTAAGACTGAGACCATTGACCCCTAGCATCACACAAACACCTCCTAATTTTTTTTTCCAGTAACATATCTAAAGCTGAGTTGCCATTGGGTCTTCAGGCTGCTAAAAGATAGAACCTGACATGCAGGTCATAGAATTTGACAACAATAGGGCTGCTAGCTTGGGTCACATTAATGGTGAAGATTAATGGCTGCAGCAACTCTAATAGTCCTCCCTACAGGATGAGAACAGCCAATTGTTTCTTCATCCTAGCAATACAAAGCCAAATTGGGCAGACACCTAAGTGCTTTAAAATTAAGACCACCGTAAACCCCACTAATAAAGTCAATCCTAAAGCACTTATGGCATAAAAACTAAGAGTCCGATTGATTTTGTGGCATGAGATGTGGTGCTCCTCAATCTTCTGCCGTGTGTGAACCAGTTAGCTTCTGGGTGTGACTGGAGCAGGGTAGGTCGCCTTTCTCAGGACTAGCTTTTTTGGCTCTCCAGGTTTCCTGTGAGCAGTCTAGTGACTCGTCTCTGGGGCTGTTGGCTCTGGGGCTGCTGGCTTCAGGCAGTTGGATGGATCCAGGCTGCAATATCCTCTACTTTTACTGCCATTGGGCTGGTAAGAATAACAGTGAAGGACCCTCTCCATTTTGCCTTGTGGAGAGCCTGATTCCAGTCTTTGACCCAAACTCGGTTTCCAGGCTTATAGGGATAGACTGGGTTAGTTAAACTGGCTGGTGCTCTCTCTAGTGCCCATTTATGCAAGTCATGTGTGACTTTACCTAGTTTCCTTATAAGTTTATGAATTTCTAACTCTCCTACCTCCTGCAGTCTTCCTGGCCATCCTTGGAGGATAGGAGGGGGTTGAGCAAACATCATTTCATAGGGAAAATACCTTGTTCTCTTGGTGGGAGTGCATGTAATTCTGAACAGGACTAAGGGTAAGGCTTGACCAAGTTAGCTTGGATTCCTAACACATTTTCCCTAACCCAGTTTTGATAGTTCTGTTTATTTTCTCTACTTTGCCTGAACTCTGTGGCCTACATGAGGAATGCAGCTTCCAGGTGATACTCAGGGCAACTGCCACATCCTGGGTAACTTCTGCGATGAAGTCTGGTCCATTGTCTGACCCTACGTGCAAGGGCAGTCCATATCTAGGAATGACTTCTCTGGGTAAGGCATGGGTTACTTCTCGGGCCTTCTCTGTTTGGCAGGGGTATGCTTCTACCCATCCAGTCTGAGTGCATACTATGACTAGGAGGTACTGGTGTCTACTACATTTTGGCAGTTTGGAAAAGTCAATTTGCACATTTTCAAAGGGGGCTGCTCCCACAACATGTATTCCGCGAGGAAGCTCAGGTCCTTGCTTAGGGTTGTTTTTGCTGCAGAGCACACATTGCTGCACTACTTTTTTGTTAGAGCTGCCAGGTGGGGTATGTAATAGTACCGGCCCAGAAGCTTTTCAAGATTTTCTCGCCCAATGTCGGTGGATTTGTATGCCTCCTGCACAATAGTTGGCCTGAACTTGTAAGGGATGGCTATGTGATTGTCAGGCAGTAGCATCCATTTTCCTGTGGTTTCAGTTGCCTTTTTCCTTTCTAGCCATTTTTGCTCTTAGGGATTGTAGGAGGGTGAGCAATTGGCCTGTTCCTTTGGCACAGCCTTTAAGAGTCTCATGTCCTGGGAAGAAGTCACCAACATACTGGAAGAGGGTGCAACCCAAGGTGTGGGAAGAAGACTTGAGGTCATGGGCCAGGGCTTTTCTGAAAATGGTGGGGGAGTTTTTTAAATCCTCAGGGGAATCAATTTCCGGTGAACTGGTTTTGGGTTCCAGTTTCTGGGTCCTCCAATTCAAAGGTGAACAGTTCTTGGCTCACAGGAGCCAGATGGATACTGAAGAAGACATGTTTTAGGTCTAGCCATATGAACCAGGTCACTGTAGCCAGGAGCAAACTTAGGAGTGTGTATGGATTAGGTACTGTAGGATGTAAGGTGACCCTGGCTTGGTTGATGACCTAAAAGTCCTGTACCAGCTGGTAGTCCTGGGTTCCTGGTTTTTTGAATGGCAAAGAGGAGTGTTCCACTGGGACTGACATGGCATGATAATTCATGTTGCTGAAGTCTTTTTAAGTGGGGCTGGATTCCCATCAGGGCCAGATAGGGGATTGGGTACTGCCATAGTTGCGCTGGTCTGGCATGAGGGTAAACTTCAATAACTACTGGTGCCTGGAATTTGACCATTCCAGGTAGATTTCCCTCAGCCCATACAGTGGGCCACTGGGCTGCAAACTCTAGGCTGATGGAACTCCCTTTCTGCCCCTCAAACAGGCTCTACTTTTCTTCTTGAGGCATTTTCAGGAAGCAAATTAGCTGAGAGGTTGGCTTGACAAGTTGATTTTACCCTCCTCTGAAAAGGTGATAGTAACTCTGAGTTTGCTGAGGAGGTCCTGACCCCGCAGTGGAACCAGACAGTTTGGCATATATAGGAATTGGTGAATGACTTCTTTTTTCCCTAGGATACATTTGTGGGAGGTGAAAAATTTCTGCTGGGAAGCTTTTCCTGTTGCTCCAATTATGTCGACATGTTGGTTAGTGAAGGGGACTATCAGACTGGTAACCACTGAATGTTCTGCCCCAGTGTCAACAAGGAATGGTGTATTGTGACCCCCCCTCACTGTCATTCAGACTATAGGCAGCCCCTTGGGAGCTTCGGGGCCTGGTCCCCTTCAGTCATCAAACAAACCAGCCTGGCCAACTGCCAGGAGAGGAGCTGGGGCGCGGCCTGATGACTCCTCATGTTGTCCTCGACCTTTTTTAGGGCCTTCGTTCTTCCAGTGCCCAATTTCCTTGCAGAATGCACATTGGTCACAGTGGAGAGGAGCCCTCTTTCCTTTGGCTTTCCCTGGGCATCAGGGATGAGGGGGCCCTTGGCCTGTTGGCTTCTGGTTTGGCTCATCACGGAGCACTGTACTTCACGCTGCTGCGATGCGGTTGGCTTTTCACCGCATTTTCTGATTTGCTTTTTTTTTTTCAGTATTGTGGTTGATGAAAACCTTGTTTTCTACCTCAAGGATTTGGGAAGCATTTATTCCTGCAAATCCTTCCAGCTTCTATAGTTGTGACTGATGTCACTAGCACTCTGGTTGATGAAGGTAGTGACAACCATTCGTTGGTTTTGGGGTGCTTCAGGGTCAAATGGAGTAAAAGTGTGATAATCTTTGCAGAGCCTCTCATAAAAGACACTGGGGCTCTCATCAGGCTTTTGAAGGACCTCCCCAACCTTGGCCATGTTGGTGGCCTTGGAGCCCCTCTTCTAAAGTCCCTGGAGGAGGGCTTCTCTGTACGCCTCCAGCTTTGCCACGTCTCTGGGATTATTTGGGTTACATTGGGGGTCTGTTCCAGCAGGCATTCTTGAGCATAGGTCAAGGGTTTAGGACTTTCTGGGGTGTTTTCCTTGGCCTGGCTGGATGACTGGTTGGATTGGCCAGGAGGCGGTGATGGGTGAGGGGGTGCCAAAGGTGCCAGTGTGGCTGGCTGCTGCTATAGTGTCTGCAGTTGCTGTGGTGTCTGGGAGACATACGGTGGTATCTCCATATGTCTCCATGTCTAGTTCTTCTGGGGGACTTTCCAAAATGGGTGGTAGTTGGGTTTTACCGATTTCCTAACTGACTACTAGAGTCCTGCCTTTTGGCGACTAAGATCTGGGAGACTGGACCTCGCAGCCATGGAAGGGGTGGGGGTTTGAACTAATTGGAGCCAAGTGTCAATGTAAGGAAACTGTTCTGGATGTCCTGGACTGCCTGGGAGTTGATCCCAAATGCGTCAGAGCGTGGGATGAGGTAGCTTAATTACATCAGTGACTTACAACCTTGGCTGCAGATTAGGATCACTTGGTGTGCCTTGTATTTTAGAAGATACTTAGGAAACATAAATATATTTAACTTACAAAGGAACCAGTAATAATTAACATTAAAATTACATAGAAGTTAACATATATATATATATACATATATATATATATATATGTATGTATATATATATATATCAACGTAATCTTTACTATTGGCATGAAATTTAGAATTCATGACTCAGTAAGATAACTATAATTACCAGTCTGTGTAGGTTAACATCATTGACAAAAATCAAAGAATAGCTCTAGATTTTTTATAAATTTAGAGATCAGTGTTACTGATCAGAAATAGGCTTATTATCTGATGGACAATTGCATCTTTTTTTTTTTTTTTGCAGTACCGGGAATGAAACCCAGGGGCGTTCTACCTCCAAGCTACACCCCCGGCCCTATTTTTTATCCTTTATTTTGAAACTGGGTCTCATGAAGTTGTGGAGGGCCTCACTAAGTAGCTGAAGCTGGCCGTGAACCTGGATCCTCTGGTCTCTGCCTCCCAAGTACTAGGATTACAAGCGTGTGCCACCATGCCCGGCTCAATTGCATCTTTTTTATGCAATAATAAAACATTCAAGTCAAAGCAAACAGATGTAAACCAGGTCTTAAATGACAGAGATTTTGAATGGTAGTAAACATCAGATAAAATGCACATTGCATAAAGAGATCGCTTATTAGTTACCTTGCATGTATATAAAGCCCATATTTTTAACTTTATAAGCTTTTATGAAATATTTAGATAAACTTCAGATGCACAGAATATTTAGCCTTTATACACCTTTATAGTCACAGATATATAGGGTGTCCAATGTATATATTAACCCAAATTAATAGTTGTTCATTTAGCTTTGTTAGGTTGCTAGCTAGACATTAGCAGATGGGGTCAGCTGGAACAGACTGGAAGTATACTTGTAGATCCTTGCTCATTTTGATTCCCTCCTTAGTAGAAAAGGGGGCAGAGAAACAACACAACAAAACATAATGGGGCATTATGCCATTTTCCTTTTCTAGAAAGGGATTGCTCCAGAGCCTATCTCTGGAGTGTAACCCTATTGCTGCAGGCCACCTTTTTATTTTTAGGAATGGCCCATTTCAGATGCCTTTTTTAAAATGTGACCCTCCCCCCTTTTTTCTCTTTATAGCCTTTATTTATTTATTTTTTTTAGATAAACCTCCTGTATTCTCCATTTGTGCTTTTTGTTTGAATGTTTACCAAGCAGATAAGCAAGGACTGAGGTGGTGAAAAATAACTTCAGGATCTCTAACCTAACATCTTTAATTTAACAGGCTGTAAAACACAGATATTTAAACCCTGACTAGCCGTGCATTGTGGTGCATGACTGTAATCCTTGTACTTGGGAGGCTGAGGCAGGAAGATCACAGGTTCGAGGACAGCCTCAGCAAGTCGTGAGTCTCTCATCAGCCTAGTGAGACCCTGTTTCAAAATAAAAAAATAAAATAAAATAGGACTGGGGGTATAGCTTGGAGGGAGAATGCCCCAGGGATCAGTCCCCAGTACCACCAAAACAAAAAACAAAAACAAACAAACAAACAAAAAACCATGACTTTGCTAAAATGCAATTTACTAAGTACCCAAAGGTTTAATAATCACAAGAGATTATCTTGATAAAACATAAAATATTTTTTTCTTAAATAAGTTTTTAAATATCATAAAGAGCAGAAAACCTTATTTTTTAAATATGAAGAACATAGGAAATTATCTTAATAAAAATGCCAACGTTTTTCTCTCTAGGCTAGTTTTTGTAAACTTTTACCGAGAGCAGCTTAATGTCTTAAGAAAACATAATTCTCTTAAACATAGAATCAAAGAATTAAACGTGACTTTTAGAAAACCCTTTAAATAATTTCTCTTAATGATAACCAACCTTATTACATATATAAAATTTCTTTTATATGTTTTATCCTTTACACATCATTTGCAATTTTCTTAAACCCTCTGTGATTTGTTTAACCTCCTGATTTTTATTTTTACTTTTACCCTTACAATCATAAGCAACACATTTAGCTGAAACCCTCAAAGAAATGCTTTGGGAACCTGGAGTGAGGCAGCACTGGAATTTGAAAAGGGAAACAGATACAAATAGACACACACAAAGACAGAGTCAATCAGATGGACCCACAGACAGCCCGGTGGGGATCTCAGACAACACATAAGCTAGTGAGACAAAAACCTGAGTTTACAGATAAGTACAAGTCCCCCGATGAGATTTTCTGGTTCCCACTTAACTGTGATTCCAGCACAAGAGATGCCACAGAAGTTCCCACAAAGGTAACTAGCCAAATGCCCCCCCCCACCAAAAAGGGGGGCTAGATGTGAGGAACTGAAGGATTATGGAGGCACTCCTTCAAGGGAACTTAACCATATGGCCAAGGTTGTCGCAATTTACTATATTCAGTTTTTTTTCCCATTTTTACCTAGAGACTGAGTTTGACCTTGGTGTCTGTCTCAGTCACACACACGCACTTGCCAGTCACACACACCTGACCTGAAACCTGATGAATTCTGGTTTCATGTCCCTTGGACACTACTCGGGGAATTCCCAAAGGGGTGATCAGATCCCTTTTCTGCTATTCCAACAGCGGGACCAGACTGGGCCCCAGGGCAGCCTACCATGATTCAGACATCAGTGCTGGAAAATGACTTGTTCCACCTCTGGCCTAAAACCTCACAGCTGTTAGTCCAAGAGTTGACCACCTCTGGGCGAGGTCTCCCACATGGTGGCAAAAAGGCCTCCAGTGCACTCAGTGGATCAACATCTGCGACAGGGGAGGCCAACTCCCAAGACACAGACGGGAGGAGGCAAAGTGCTCTGGGTCCTGTCTCCGGGACTGGACCGGCCTGAAAGTGCCTCCTGGCTGGCTCACCAAGATGTTGCAGGAGGTTAGGTTCACCGAGAACAAGAAACAGAGGCTGGAGTAGGATAGTAGGTTTCTTTATTCACTGGTATGGCTCAGTGAGCAAAGCTCCAGGTCTGAGCCCAGAGCTCAGAACATCCACATTCTTTTATGCATTTGCTCACTTAATATTCAGAAGGGAGGGATGAGTGTGAAATTTGTTTTGTCTAGTGTAAGCAGGATGCAGAAGCAGAACAGCAGTTTGTTTGTGCATTCTCTTTTCTCTAGCAGTTCCATGCCTTATCTTGCAAGGCCCGGGAAGGCCCTGCTTTGTTCCCTCAGAGGGGGCCTGTGAAAAAAGCTTTATTCTTCTATTTTGTTCCTAGACTTCTAGCCAAGACTTATCTTCAAGGACTTAGCCAGGCTCCTGCCTCATCCTGGATTCCTATATATTTCAACTTCTTTAAGTCACTCTTGCCTGTCTATAAAATGAGGATGATGATAGTACCTTTCTAATAAGGTTGCTGCAAGGACTAAAAGAGCTAATGCATATAAATTGCTTGGCGTGAATGACACACTCAATAAATGTGACCTTTTCCCTTTCCACCCTCCTCCGCCTCCTCAGACTGTCCTCTCTCTTTCCAGCCCTCTTTCTAACTTTTAACTATTATAGCATAAAATGATTTTCACCATGAAGTGAACAACTATGGTCTCTAAACATGTGAACATTGCAACAAGTTGTCATTGAATAAATGTATCCTCTCATTTTCTCAGCTTTTGCCTCTTTTTGTTCTTCTGTTAGTGTTTGGTGTCTATCCACATGTTCAATGCCCCATTTCAAATTACACCCCACTTTAACCCCGAATCCCACCAATGATCTTATTACATGATGTCTAAAGCAGTTGCAATGACCGACCCTTCAACAGATGCATTTGGTGTTTCTATAGTTGCTAGTGTAAATATCTAATCAAAGACTGACTGGCCTTTGCAACCAAATAGGCCATTGTGATGTCTTCTCCTATAATCATAAAGCACAGTGTTCAGGGAAAACAGACTCATTTTGATAAAATTATAAGCACAGCATAACTAGCAAAGTAAATCTGCTGCTGGGGAAAATCATATGTGGTTTAGGACAATGCTGTATAGAAACATGTCATTACCCCCTTCCATTACCGTGGATAATTAAGAGTTCATTGGTACTCAAAATGCAACAAAGTTTATGTATGAGAAAATAGAAATTCATAGTTTAATCATTCCCTTCCCACCTTGCTTAGAGGATTACCAATCTGCCAGTGATAGGCTCAGCCAACTCAGATCATGGATGAGTAAAAGCTTTACCTGGCCAAACAGTCCAAGTTTCAAACCACTGAGTTGGGTGGGATCACTTGGCTTCAAGTCATATAGCACACCAGTGTTTTTCTATTGAGTGGGAGGAGCTAATCTGTACCACTTCTATGGAGAAACAACATGGTAAGTCACCAAAATCAAGGAAGGTTAATTCTGTTATAATGAGGGCAGATGTCAGTATCCAAGGGGCCATGCAAAGGGGCATTGAAAGCAACCTGGTAGGGTAGAATCATAGGTTGGGAACGCCATCTGGAATAGTGTGAGAGATAACAAAAGCAGAGTCCAGCCCCAGAAAGAGGAAAGGATGATCCCAGAATCCTCCTCCAACTGAGCTGAGACTTAGGACCAGGTCCCATGTCCAGAATTCAGCCCCAATTTAACACTCGTAGAGGGAAAACCAGGAGGTGAGGAGGACTTCTCAGGCAGATGGACCATGTGGAGTGGGAATGTGAAAGAAAAGCATCCTGTGGGACAGATTTACCCCCAGGACACCAGATGCTGGACCAAAGAGCAGTCACCTCACTTCCTGGTGTATGACGCACTCCCAACGTACTGCTGGCTTAGACTTTGGCTTGTTGAGAGGAGTTGAACTTGCTGTGGGCCAGATCTTTAGTATCCAGGATATTCAGACAGAAGAGAGGGAATGTTTTCAAAGTGATTCCATTAAGACAATAGACAATAATGAAAATGCTTACCATGGTGACATCTCTAAACTTAAAAATCAATTGCATTTAAAATTCAGCTAAAGACATTAGTACTTAACGAATGTGGAGCAGATGAGGCGAGGGTGATTCGTGGACCAGATGGCCTCTGAATATGAACTAGCTACTTTGATGCTCAAGCAGAGAAGCAGTGATCTGCTCCAGTACTGCAGAAACACTAATAGAAAGGCTGCACTGAGAAATGGTTTTCTTTCCTACATGACTTGTGTCAGTGAATTCAATGAAGCGAGCTCGTGTTCATGCCATGAAAATTAGACAGAAGTGATTTAGTGTAGCATTAGGTGATAAAGTGATTAAATTGTTATCAGAAGTCTGAAAAAATGGTTGCTGACATACACTGAGCATTTACAGTTTTATTTTATTTGTTTGTTTGTTTATTTATTTTGGTATTGGGGATTGAACCCAGGGGCATTTTACCTCCAAGCTACACCTCCAGCCTTTTTTATTTTTTGTTTTGAAATAGGGTCTCACTAGATTGCTGAGAGTCTCATTACATTGCTGAGGCTGGCCTCGAACCCGTGATCCTTGTGATCCTCCTGTCTTAGCCTTCAAAGTGCTGGGATTACAGGCATGCACCACCGTGCCCAGCTGAGCACTTAGTTTTGGTGCATGGCCTGAGCTTTGTGTGTCTGACTCTTTCTCACAGGAGTTCTAGGAGGAAGATCTTGTCATTATTCCTGTTTTACAGGTGAAGAACAAAGCATGAAGGTATTGTGTACACTGATGTAGCTAGTAAGAGTCGGTATTTAATCTGGGAAATCTGGCTTTGGGACCTGTGCATTTAACACCTCATTTACCTTTCCAATTATTATGGCTGGGAGATAGGGATTTTAAAATCTATGTTATTGACTTTAGCACATTGTTAGAAAAGGCTTTTGGTCTTTTTTTCAACTCTACCTTCACCTAAAGATAGAAAAAAAAGTTGAGATTGGCATAACATTAGAGTGGCCATGTAATTTATCATCCAAACTGGGGCACTTTCAAAAGTAAAAATGAGCTGGGTACAGGGGCATATGCCTGTAATCCTAGCTACTTGGGAGCTTGAGATAGGAGTTCAAGGCCAGCCTGGGAAACCCAGTGAGACTCTGTCTCAAAATAAAAAAATAAAATGGCTGGTGGGGATGTAACTCAGTGTACATCTCTGTACACTGGGTACTATCCCCAGTACTTTAACAAAAAAAGAAAGTAAAAAGAGGTGCTACTGATAACTATCACAATAACAGATGTAAATAAATTAAAATGGTCCCACGTGAACTGAGCATGTGGTCATCCTACTCACAAGATATGTTTGAATCATTTTGTGTGTGTTTGTGTGTGTGTGTGTGTGTGTGTGTGTGTGTGTGTGTGTGTTATTGGGGATTGAACCCAGGGGCATTCTACCTCTGATCTGTACCTCCAGCCCTATTTTATTTTTTATTTTGAAACAGGGTCTCACTAAGTTTCAGAGGGCCTCACTAAGTTGCCAAGGCTGGCCACGAACTTGTGATCCTCCTGTCTCAGCCTCCCAAGTACCGGAATTACAAGCGTGTGCTGCTATGCCCAGCTTAGTTTTTAGTTTTGAAATAGGATCTCTCTAATTTGCTAAGGGTCTCTCTAAGTAGCTGAGGCTGGTCTAGAACCTGGGATCTTCCTGCCTCAGCCTCCCAAGTACTGGAATTACAGGCATGCACCACCACACCTCACTATGTTTCAACCTTAAAGACATGCAGAGTAAGGGTGAAGTTGAATGTTACTGTAGATATTACATATTCACATGTGCTAGGTATACTGTTGTTTTCTCCAGCCCATGTTGCTTTATTTTTTGGGCAATTTGATGGATTTTTCAAGGATGAACTTGATTGTGCTGACATTTACCTTATATGTTGATGATAGAATTTAACCTTTACAAAATGTGACCTCATATATAGATAAGCATTTTCCAACAAGTTCTCTTATCTGGTTAGGTTCCTCAAGCTATGAAAATTTGTTTTTTGAGAGATCCTGTCTGAATTGATAACTTTTGACTTCCTGCAAGAATTAGCATGAATTCCAAACAAAAGGGGTTTAGAAAAGAATGTTTTAATATTATTAGTAGATAAATACAATTTATTTAGATAAATTTATCTATTAACTAAACTGAGTTGAGCTCTGATATAGCTCACTTAGCTATATGCTGGAGATATAGGAGGAAAGAAATAAGTAAGCAAATAAACAGTCAAGACCATTACAGGTAGCCAGATGTGATGGCACATGCCTGTAATCCTAGTACTTGGGAGGCTTAGATAGGAGGATCTTAGGTTCGAGGAGAGCCTCAGCAACTTAGCGAGACCCTCAGCAACTTGGTGATACCCTGTTTCAATGTAAGAAAATAAAAAGGGTTAGGGGTGTAGCTCAGAAAGCAGAATGCCCCTGGCTTCAATCTCTAGTACCCAAAATGAAACAAAAGGAAACATTGCAGGTAGAGATAAGTGCTATGATGAAAAGAGAGTGATATGTTAGAGTAATTGAGGAGTAATGTCAAGGGAGAGAAATTAGATAGTGTAGTCAGGGAAGGCCCCCTTAAAATAGGGACATTTGTTTGAGCTGAGACATGAATGACAAAAAGTCGCCAATCATGTTAGTGTTCCTGGCAGAGGGAACACCGTGTGAGAAGGCCTTAGGTGGAAACCAGGGCCAAAAGGCGGCTCATGTGACTGAGGCCCAGTGGCTGGAGGTGGGCAGGGAGGAGATCAGGGCAGAGGGCAGAGTGCAGCTCCTAGATACTGCCACCTGCATGACTGAACAGAAGACCAGATTTCAACATCTCTTTGTCCTTTAAGCTTTGACTGTCTTCAGTGAGGAATAGAACTGACCCATGTCAGGGTCTGGCTGGACTCAGGTCTCACTAGTCCGTGTACCTCATGCAGTGGGAGGGACAGGGCAGAGCCAGCCCTGTGAAATGCCTGAAGCTTGTCATTGTATGCAAGGGCATGGCTGACAGCTCTGACCTCCGCTGTAATAATATCAACACGACCTCTCTTCTGCATTGTGTGATGGGGTGTGGGACAGGGAAAGCGAGGGAAGCAGTATCAAAATCTAGTCTTTAGTTTCCTACATGCCCATTTCCTGTGACTCTTTTCAGTAGAAGGGCTCATGGGTATTTCTTCCTCAAGAATAAAATGCCCTTTCAAAGCTCTGCTGATGTATGGACATGTAAGGTCACGGTGTACACTTACGGCATGCTGTCTTGGATGCATTTGAGATTGGGTGAGCAGGTGCAGCGGCTCTTCCAATCAACTGTGCCTTGGCTGGTTACCCTGGACTGAGGGCACCAGCTGTGCAGTGTGAAGCCTTGCTAATACAATGAATCAAATCAGAAAATATCTAAAAGGCACTTACTTCCTTTTGGTTGTAATCTATTTTGAAGTTTAAAAGATGGAGTTTGGAGTCCTGAGAAGTGCAAAGTATATGGCTTCTTGTGAATTCTTAAGCTAGACACATAAGTGCAGATACCTATCAGATCTCTCCCCATTGGATATACATTGTTCAGGTATCCCTGAGTTGCCTGGGGTCCAAAATGATAGGGAAATGGCTTATCCCAATTTCCCTTAACCCACCCTTTGGGGTCAACTTAAGGAGCACAGATAACACCCAACCTCTTAATGCAAAGACCTATTTATTAGGAATATAAAGAAGACAAAGATGGCTGGGCATGATGGTACACACTTGTAAGCCCAGTACTTGGGAGGCTGAGACAGGAGAATTGCAGGTTTGACACCAGCCTCAGGAACTTAGCAAGACCCTCAGCAATTTAGTGAGACCCTGTTTCAAAATAGAAAATGAAATAAGGCTGGGAGTATAGCTTGGAGGTAGAATACCTCTGGGTTCAATCCCCAGTACCAAACAAAGCAAAACAACAACAACAACACCCCCCCCCCATTCGCTCCCAAAAAACCCAAACCCAAACCAATGCCTCCAACCCCTCCCCCCGTAAAGAACAAGGTCCTTCGGTGTCTTGGCAGGAGATAGTCTCACAACTGGGCACTTTTCCTTATGGTGATGAAAACTCCTCTTGTACCCAGGCTTGAGCAGCACCAGACCTCAACCTCTAGAGGATTTTTAAAAAGAAGAAGCCAGAAGTAGAACCAGTGCTCAGAGTAACATCCAAAGAAGCAGATTTCTTACAAGGTTGCTACCTCAGAAGAAGGGATCATTTTAATGATCCCTTCTAATTTGTTAGAAGTGGGGGCAATCAATCCACCTGTTCCCCACTCCAGTCCAAATTCTCTCATGTCTTTGTACATTTAGTCACATTGTGCTCCCTGCCCAGAAGGTACCTTCCCCTCCACCTCCCATCCCTTTGCTCTGCTCATACAGGGTTTTCAAGATTCAGTTTAGGATTACCACCTATGGGAAGCCTTTCTGGCAGTCTCTAGCCAAATAGCACCCTTTGCTCTCTCCCCACCATCTGCAGTGCTAACCACACCATGGATTCCTCCATCAGAGTGAACACATACCTTAAAATTCATCCCCAGCCAATGGGATGTGAACAAAATGATTCATGCAGCTTTGGGGTCATATCCTTATAAAGAAATTGGTTGTCTGACATCTGTTTATTCATACTTCCTGTGGGCTGAAATACACATGTGGGGTGTTGGGTCAAGTTCGACCTTGTGGATGAGGATAATATCCTGGAGGCTGGCCCACCTACAAGGAGCCTGGCTCCCTGGGTGGTGGAGGAGCTCCATCATCATCTCTCTCTACCCACTGTCCTATAGTTGGACCATTAGGCAACAGAGTGCTAACTGTCTCATTTCGAGGTGCTGAATCTCTTGGTTTCTTTTTGCAACAGCTTTGGGTATGCCCTTCTAAATACAGTGAGAAAACGGGAAAGAAAAGGGTTTAGGGGAACAACCAACCCTGTAATGAAGTGGGCAGTACTCATTTGAAGAAGTGGTTTTTAGCTGAGCCTTGAAGGTATGGACTGAGTCAGTTGTATGTATGAACAATATCAATGAAATAGCTTGTTTCTAAAGTTTTGAATGCTGAAAATGAAATTTAAAAATCTCTTAAACTTTTTATTTTATATGAACAGCAGCTGTCAAATATTAGGGAAAAATGAATTATTTGGTGCCAAGAGAGCAGCATTTCATAGATTATCTAGTCTGCAAGCAGGAAAAAGTACCATTGTGGTCATTTTGCTGTTGTAATTCTTTGTTGTTATGCCATTGCCAATGTACTTACACTAAGGAGGCACAATAAAGGAATAACATGAAAAGAAGACTCACTTTTGCCCTCCTTCATAGCTCAGCCCTCATTCTCCTCCCAGTGTCTAGTTGTAAAATATGTTATTAGTCATTGTCTTAGAGGAACATGAAGTACATATAATTATTCATTGAAGTTGCTCATATAAAAATGGAACAGATATAAGAAACATCTTAATCACATTATATGCAAGTTTTACATGCTTTTTCTAGGGTTCATAATTTTATTTTTTAATCATGCACTTCTTCCAAGTGGAATGTATTTGGCGTGATTACTATTGATGGACTCATTTCCATATCTACAAAAAGTAGTAGAGAAAACCCAGGTAACAGCTTGTATATGGCAAACCCCTCAGATGTTGTAGAATAAGTAAATGAATGCTCTATGTTTAAATCATTATCAAACCATATTTACTAATTGACAATCAAGAAATGACTCAGTAAAGGCTGCGTTTCTCATTTGTCATTGACAAGCATTATATAGAGTGTGGTTAAATATGTAGACAGGGGAGCTCGATAACCTCAATTCTAACCCTGGCTCTATCATTTACTAGCTGAGTGAACTTTGGAAATAATTGAATATTCCCATGCTTCAGTTTCTCTTCTAAAAACAGGTATTATAATAACAGCACTATAGCATGGGGCATTGTTAAGAATTAAGTAAATGTGGAAGCTAGAAGGAAATAGGAAAGAAAATGGATTTCATGAAAATGAGGAGACCAGTAAAGGGAGGAAGAGGGAGGGGAAAATGAAGGCTTAAGGAAACAAACCAAGCAATATGTCCATATATGAAGGTATGACTAACAATCTTAGCAGTATGTATGGGGAGGAAGGAGGGTGTAGCAAGATAGGTTAGGAGGGAACCACACTGGGAGATGTGTGCATATACAAATGTATCGCTTTGAATCTCTCTATAGTGTATAATTATATTACACCAGTGAAATTCTAAAAAAAGTACTTAAACAGTTCCTAGCACATATTAAGCGCTGTATATGTTTGGTTAATAAACTGCTTTCAGGAGCTATTATTTTGGAAAGACTGATACAAACAAATGATGTTTCTGTGTGGTATGAAAGGTGTAAGTCAGGAGTATTCAATCAGTTGCTTACATTCCCCAGGGGGCATATCAGAACTCTAACCTTATATAGTTTGAAGAATTATATTTAATATTCTAAGCATATTTAGTATCATAACATCTCCATATTGGAAAACTTAGTCTATTTTTCAAAAAATATAAACTATAGAAAGTGTGATGGTATCCCCAACAAGCTATTTTGTAGATAATGAAAAACTGAGCTGGGCGTGGTGGCACACGCTTGTAATTCCAGTACTTGGGAGGCTGAGACAGAAGGATTGCAGGTTCGTGGCCAGCCTCAGCTACTTAGTGAGGCCCTCCGCAATTTAGTGAGACCCTGTTTCAAAAATAAAGAATAAAAAATAGGGCTGGGGTGTAGCTTGGAGGTAGAATGCCCCTGGGTTCAATCCCCAGTACCGCAAAAAAAGAAGAAGAAAAACTGATACTTAATTTCATATGGGAGGGAAAAAGGTCTTAAACTGCCAAATCAACAGTGAAGAAGAGCAAAGTGCAGGGACACACATTACTTGATCTCAAGACGTACTAGAGTGCTACAGTAATCAGGACACAATGCCATTGGTAAAAGAACAGACATATGGACCAATGGGAAAGAACCGAGAGCCTAGAAATAACCCACACAAATACAGTGATTATTTTTGAAAAAGAAACAAAAGTAATCCAAAGGAGAGAGGATAGTCTTTTCAATAAATGATGGTGGAACAATTGAGTGATCACATACAAAACAGAACCTTGACACAGACAAAGACATTGCCACACAAATTCTCCTAAAAGTCCAAGAAAACCCTTCTCTTAGAAAAGGATTATAGTAAAACCATATACAGGATATCATAAAGGGAATAAACTAGAATAATTATTTGACTATTAGACTGATAGAAAATACATACCAGAAAAATGTGACCACAAAACATAAAAGACCTTAAATTTGATATTTCCCTTAAAATTTTTTTATTGGTGCATTGTAATTGCACATGATAGTGAGATTCATAGCAATAAATTCATATGTGCACATAACATTATTTGGTCTGTTTCCTTCTTCATATCTCTCCTTTCCATTACTCCCTCCCTCCCCCAATTCCCTTTTACTCTCTCTCCTAGTTTTTATGAGGTCCCTTTTCTTTCTTTTTTTCTTTCTAGCTTCCACATAGGAGAGAAAACATGTGGCCTTTGATTTTCTGAGTCTGGCTGATCTTTCTTAGCATATGCTCTCCAGTTTCATCCATTTTCCTGCAAATGTCATTCTTCATTATGGCTGAGTAAAACTTCACTGTGTGTGTGTGTGTGTGTGTGTGTGTGTGTGTGTGTGTGTGATATGTCACATTTCCTTTATCTATTCATCTGTTGATGGACACCTAGATTGGTTCCATAATTTGGTTATTATGAATTGTGTTGCTATATTGGGTATGCATGTATATTATTATAGTATTCTGACTTTAATTCTTTTGGAAAGATACTGAGGAGTGGTATAGCTGGGTCATGTAGTGGTTTCATTTGAGAAACCTCCATACTGATTTCCATAGTGGTTGTACTGATTTACACTCCCACCAACAGTATATAAGAGTTACTATTTCCCCACATCCTTACTAGCATTTATTATTTCAAATTGTGCTATAGAATATTTTGTGTGTGTGTGTGTGTGTGTGTGTGTGTGTGTGTGTGGTACTGGGGATTGAACCCAGGGGCATTCTACCTCTGAGCTACATCCCCAGGCTTTAAAAAAAAATTTTTTTTTTGTTCTGAAACAGGGTCTCTCGCTAGGTTGCTGAGAGTCTTGCTACTTGCTGAAACTGTCCTCAAACCTGTGATCCTCCTGTCTCAGCTTCCCAAGTACTGGGATTACAGACATGTACCACAACACCTGGCTGTAGGAAAATTTAACAAAAAATGATACAAGCTTTAAAAGAAACACAGAAATCAGAAGCAGAAAAGCTCAGAAATTAGATGGGTATAAACTGGAATATATATATATATATATATATATATATGTGTGTGTGTGTGTGTGTGTGTGTGTGTGTGTGTATAATATTTATAGAACTTGGGAGAAAATTAGAAATCCAGGAAAAGAAAACTTTTCAGAAAGAGATAATACGGGAAGTATCGTAAAGAAAACAGAGGATAAAATTGAGAGAAAAAAAAATCAACCAGAAATGATGAAAGAGTTGAAAGTGACAGTAGATATGAGAGTCAAGAAAGATCCCAAAGAAATCCAGGAACAATAACAATAACAACAACAAGATCAACCCAATGGAACAAAACAAATAATAAAAACTGTAAGACAACTTTTCTCAAAAGATGACTTAAATCTGCCCAGTAAATGCACATATTGTATATCTGGAATAATCAGCTCAGAATGGCCAACATTGAGGTATATTCTAATAAAACTGTTGGATTTTAGTGACAAGCATATCTTGTGCATCCAGGCATGAAGATCAAATTAATTGGAAGAGAAAGAAATCAGATTGGAGTCAGACCCTTTAGACAGCAACACTTTATGCCAGAAGATAATACTTAAGATAATCTGGGAAATGGAATGATAGCCAAGGATTTTCTATCTAGCCAACTGACCATCATGCATAGAGGCTACAGAAATGCTACTAGAAAAATGCAAGAACTCAGGGAAGATTGTTCCTCTTTTTTTTTTTTTTTTGGTGCTGGGGCTCAAACCCAGGGCCTTGCTTGTGCTAGGCAAGCACTCTATCACTGAGCTACACCCAGGGAATATTGTCCCTGTGAGTTCTTCCCAGACGCAAGAAAAGACAGGAAAAGCTTTTATATGAGGATTGGCAGTGAAAATAGAATATGTAACAGTAGAACTAAGACTAAATTATGGGGATGAAGGTGGCAGAATAGTATGTAATTATTCTATGCTCTCATAAGGTAGGTGTAATAAAATTAAAAATAGGAGAAGGGAGAAAGCATATTAAAAGTAGAATAATACTAAGAGTGAAGATATCTTTAAAATGATGTTGGGGAGAGGATGAAAGAGGAAGAAGAAGTTATTAGCTAATTTAATTATTGCTTATAGTATTAAATTAATGGATACTATCTGCAAAAGAGAATAGGGTTGTATATCAAGGTGTCAATATACAGACAATCATCAGAGAAGAAACATAAGCCTTTCTCAATGCTGAAAGAAATACTGAAAAAGAGAGCAAACAGAGAACATGATAAAATATCTTATACATATGTATATACACATATGTGTATATATATGTGTATATATATATATATACACATATGAAACACGTATTTTAAAAAATAAACATGGAGGTTGGGCATGGTGGTGCATGCCTCTGCGGAGGCAGAGACAGGAGGATCATCTGAGGCCAGCCTCAGCAACTTAGACCCTCAGCAATTTAGTGAGACCCTGTTTCAAAATAAAAAAAATTTAAAAAAGGGCTGAGGGTGTAACTCAGATTTGACCACCCTTGGGTTCAATCCCCATTATCACAAAATAAAATAATCTTGGAAGGACAAGACAAAATCTTTTAAACATATTTATAAAGGGAAAAAAGAAAAAAGAACAGGTAGAGAGAAAGGTTGAGACAAGGATAAAACCTAAATTTCTTCTTTTTTTTTTATGGTACTGGGGATTGAAGCCAGAGGCATTCTACCTCCAAACTACACCCCAGTGTGATTTTATTATTTGGAAACATGGTCTCAGTAGGTTGCTGAAAATCTCTCTAAGTTGCTGAGGCTGGCTTTCAACCTGCGATCCTCCTATCTCAGCTTCTGAAATACTTGGATTACAAGTATGCGCCACCATGCCCAGCTCTAAATTTCTTTTAATGTACCTTGTTTTTGGTAACTATCCGCTGTGATGAAAAATGCTTGGATAGATAACTATGAGTAAGAGGAAAAAAAAAAGAACATACATTTCTAACAATTTAAATTAACACGGATAAATTATGAAGTACAATGGAAAAATTCACGTCTGTTTCACATGTATTTATTTATTTATTTATTTATTTATTTTTTGCGGTACCGGGGATTGAACCCAGGGGCGTTCTACCTCCGAGCTACACCTCCAACCCTATTTTATTCTTTATTTTGCAACAGGGTCTCACTAAGTTGCGGAGGGCCTCACTAAGTAGCTGAGGAACCTGCGATCCTCCTGTCTCAGCCTCCCGAGTACTGGGATTAAAAGCGTGTGCCACCATGCCCGGCTCTTCACATGTTAAATAGAATCCATCGAAGCAAAACACTGAATCCTTAAAACAATTTTGCTCTTCCTGCCAGATTCCATTTTCTGGCTAGTCTCCCTTCAGTTCATTCCTCTAGCACAGGGAAACAACTTTCAGGGGAGAACCAGTACTTTGGTAGAAAACTTGGAGGTAGGGGCTTAATGTCTAGGAGTTTCTAACTTTGATTTTTAAGAAATCCTTGGTTCCCAGAGCGGTGGTGCACACCTGTGATCCCAATACTGGAGGGGCTGACACAGGAGGGTCACAGATTCCAGGCCAGTCCTAGCAATTTAGCCCCTGTTCCAAAATAAAAAATAAAAAGGGCTGGGGGTGTAGCTTGGAGGTAGAATGCCCCTGGGTTCAATCCCCAGTACAGCTAAAAGGAAGTCTTCGGTGAGGAAGTAGTTAGCGTAGCAGCATAGTGCAGGGCGCATAAGAAACATGTATTAACATTCATCCTGCTCACGGCGAACCATGTATTGGAGACAGATTAAATTAGGCCAGCGTGGGAACGAGCACGCCAGCGGCCCTGGAGCCTGCGCATGCTCCGTGGGAGGAGCCGCGCCCCTCCTCCCTCCGTCCAAGTCCGGGGCGGGGTTAGTTAAATTACGACTGTCGTAAAGTGGGGTTGCCTGACGGCTTCCTCCCTTTACGACGACAACAACAATGGCGGCGTCCGGAGGTAGATTTGAAAGTGCGAAGAGTATCGAAGAGCGGAAAGAACAGACCCGACTTGCCAGGGCCGAGGTGTTACGCCAGGTACCTCGGTTTCGGGGCTTCTGTAGTTTTTTTTTTAAGTTGCGGGAGTTGAGGGCTCCCGGGAGCTAGCGCACCACCCTTTCTCTCACCCCTTGGGTGTCTCGCCTTGTCTGGGCGGGGTCTCCCTTTCCAGAGCCGGTACTCGGTGTGTCACCTGTCTCCTAAATGCTCCGCAGGTTCCATTTGCTCATTCTCGTTTCAGAGAAATTTGTTTCTTTTACTCCAAGTTTTAAAATATTTTGAGTCATGCAGGGCGTGGTGGCGCACGCTTGTAATCCCAGTACTTGGGAGGCTGAGACCGGAGGATACGGGTTCACGGCCAGCCTCAGCTACTTAGTGAGGCCCTCCGCAACTTTGTGAGACCCGGTTTCAAAATAAAGAATAAAAAATAGGGCTGGGGGTGTAGCTTGGAGGTAGAATGCCCCTGGGTTCAATTCCCAGTACCGCAAAAAAAAATATATATGTATATGTATATATATGTATATATATATATGTGTGTGTGTGTGTATATATATATATATATATATATATATATATATATATATATATTTGAGTCATGCATTGGCATTATTACCACCCGGACTCAGCTCTTTCTAAGGTACTCTGCTACTTAAAACGATTCTGCCAGAGTGTTTCGCAGGTGCAGCCACTACTCCTGCTGTTTTTGAAGCGAAATTTATATATTTTTTTCAGGAACACAGATAAGCCACATTCGAGTACACTGTGTTTGACATCGCATTCGCCCGTCTTAGTATTGGTTTCAATTCCAGACCTATTTTCAGCTTTTACTGAGCGAAACAGGAGTTAATACAAAGATTCAGAAAATTTAGCCTCTTGCAAAAGGTTCAGAAACTGTCTTCTCGTTAGGATTGAGATGCATAGAGTATATTGAGTTATCTGACAAGCTATTTGAGATGTAAGAAGTGTGACATGAAAGCAAAGTTGTAGTTAGAGAGCAATGTAGGGTACAGTGAGAGGTTTTCTGTTTTGTTTGTTTTAAGATGGAAGAGTTTTAAAAGAGTGTGTATGAGAAAGTCACTAGAGGTAGAGGAGACAGGAAGGAGAAGGGATAATGATGTCAGCCAGATTTTAAACGGAGGAGTGGGTGATTAGTTTTGGAAAGCTGAAAAGTTGAATTGTTCCCTGATTTCAGCATATGTGTAATAAATATTCTTCATTCTTGTCCCTTTGGCATTTTAAATAATTTTTGGAGGAAATAGGGTTTGTAAGCTGTGATAAATTATATAATAGAGATATGCATAGAGTTTGAGAAGGACCAAACCCAAATTTAGAGTTTGGGAGGAAGAACGAGAGGGCAGAAACGTTATACAAAACCTTGGTTATTTGTTGAAGAATAAGTGGAAATTCGTAATATCATTTCTTCTTAGAAAGATGATTTTGCCTGAGGCATTTTGGGGGCCTGGGTAATATGGTATAGATATTACATATTGAAGACATGGAGGCCAATTTCCTGTTACAAAAGTCTAAGGCAGTAGACATAGGGATGTTAAAGGTTTTCCAAGATTCCGGCTCATATTTGAGATAGAGAGAAGGGAGGGCTTAGAATAGGTTTTAGAACTCTGTCTGATTGACGGCTGGATTTATTGGAGGTTGGTAATGCAGAATGAAATACTTTGTTTTTTTAAAGTCTTTTCTACAGTGTCAGAAACACATTTTTTTGGCAGGAGCAGACCATTCATTTGTGAGTAGGTTCCTTTATGTGAAAATGGTACCAGTTTTTATATTCCTTTTTTTGGGTGAAAAACAGTTGGACCAATCGTCAATTTGTCTTTTTATGTTCTTACAGGCCAAAGCCAATTTTGAAAAAGAAGAAAGGAATAAAGAACTTAAGCGACTTCGGGGAGAGGATACATGGATGCTACCTGATGTGAATGAACGGATTGAACAATTCTCACAGGTGAATATTAATAGGTTTATTTGATATATCTTTTTTTATACTTTTCTTTTTATTGCGGTACTGGGGATTGAACTGAGGGGTATTCTACCTCTAAGCTACACCCTATTCCTATTTTTTATTCCTTATTTTGAAGCAGGTTCTCACTAAATTCCAGAGGGCCTCACTAAGTAGCTGAGGCTGACAATGAACCTGTGATCCTCCGGTCTCAGCCTCCCAAGTACCGGAATTACAAGTGTGCACCACCATGCCCGGCTTTTTTTGTACTTTTCAAGTTAATATTGAGAAAACAATTTTATGTACTGTTTTCATAAGTTACAGAATGAATATCATATAGTTGGTGTTATTGAATGTTTTTATCTCTGTGGCAAAAGTACCATATTGTAATATTTTAGATATCTTAACATTGAAAGATTTTGTTACTTGAATTGGCTGGTAGAAGACTTAGCAACAAATTTCAGGCCCACTTTTAGCAAGCTTATGAATCTAAAATATTACTCATTTTAAACTTCATGTTTTGATTTTGTTTTAGCACTGAACCCTTGTTTTCTCTTCTTATAATTTTTAAGTATTATTTTTAATGATTGTGTATATTTATGAATACAATGTGATATTTTGACCTATATACCTATATACATAGGTCAAAATATAGAAAGATTCAGTCAAGCTAATTTACATATATATGTAACCTAATCAGCTTTTTTTATTTTGGGGATGAGAACATTAAAAATCTATTTTTTTGCTGGCCATGGTGGCACATACTTGTAATCCCAGTACTCAGGAGGCTGAGATGGGAGCATCCGGGTTCGCGGTCAGCCTCAGTTAGTGAGGCCCTCCACAACTTAGTGAGACCCTGTTTCAAAATAAAGAATAAAAAATAGGGCTGGGGGTGTAGCTCAGATGTAGAATGCCCCTGGGTTCAATCCCCAGTACCGAAAAAAATCTATTTTTTTAGCAGTTTTGAAATATATGTTATTAAAAGCTATGTTCATCATGTAGTGTATTAGATCACTAAAACTTATTCTTCCACTCTAACTGAAACTACTTTGTAATCTCTGATTAGCATCTTCACTTCCCCTCTTCCTCACCATCCCTCTAGTATTTTCATACAATTTTAACTCATACTATTATTGTTATATATTTTATGGCCTAATACTTTTTCGAGAGCATACAAGAATATTATGCATGTGTGTGTTTTTGTATGTAAGTATGTATTTACTTGATTATATCTATCAGATCAATCTAAAAATAAAACCAAATTTTTTATCATATTTTTCTGGTTAGAGATCTGAGCTATGTGAATTATTAGTACTGCCCATATTATAGAAAGCATGTTAAGTTTTCTTAGAAGATTTTATTCATTTAGTCATATCATATTCTTCATCTCTTTTCATGAAAGATTCAGCTTTTTGGAACATGGATTTTTTTTGTTACTGTTGTTTGTTGTTTATACCTGCTTTATTCGAATAGCCAAAACTAGAAAGAAACCAAATGTCTATCAACTCATGAATGGATAAACAAATTATTGTGTATCCATAAATGAAATAGTATTCTGCAATAAAAAGAAATAAACTATTGATATACATAAAAGCATGGATAAATCTCAACATAATTTGAGTGAAAGAAACCAGACAAAAAAATCTGAGTAAAAATTGTATACTCCATTCATGGAAAATTCTAGGACATATAAAGTAATCTATAGTGACATAAGCAGACTGGTGTTTACCTGGGGATAGAATAGACTGTAGAGAGAAGGTGAAGGCTTAAGAGGCATGAAGATGCTGGGGAAGTTGTATATACTCATTATATTATATATAGTGCTTATTTCATAGGTATATACATGTCAAAATTTATCAAATTGTACACTTTAAATATGTGCAGCTCATTTTATGTCAATTATACTTCAATAAAATGATATGCAAACTATTTAAAAATACTGTGCATCAGAGAATTTCATATTTTCCTTCAATTTTGACAAAAACTCTTGAGAAGGCAATGATTCAAGGTTGTTTGGTAGATGAAGATGACAACTTTAGCAGCAATCAATGTCTTTCAGGATTTTTTGCCAGAATTAGTTAATACCAGTATGAAACAATGACTCATGACGTGAAGATTGTTCTTCATCAAGGAAGAAAACCAGCTATTTTACCAAAGCAGTATAGGTGTATCATGGATGCACAGAATAGCAAGATTTTTTTTAATAATTTTATTGGTCGAACATGGATTTTCCCTCCTTAAAATGCTTTCTTTTGTAGTATGATAAAACTAAGTTCCTTTCTTACTTGTTCAAAATTATTCCTTACAGGAACATTCTGTGAAGACAAAAAAGAAAAAAGACAAGCATTCAAAAAAAGCAAAGAAAGAGAAGAAAAAAAAGAGCAAGAAACAGAAGTATGAGAAAAACAATGAGTCACCTGATAGTTCATCAGTAAGTATGGACTAAAACTAACCAAACCAACTATTTCAAAAAAATTAATTTAAAAGAGTAATACATGGGAACTTAAAATATATGAGAACTTAAAAATATTACTAGTTATGATATGAAAATGTCTGGGAGACCTTTACTTGGAGGTATCCAGGAAATATTGAAAATGTAGATCTTGGGTTCCAGAGAAAGGTAAGAGGATGGGGAACATGATTTGGGAGTCATCGCTAGTTGGAATCATTAGAATGGACGAAATGCTTAGGGAAACTGAAAACAAAAATGAACACCTACAGTGAAGAGCCAGTTAGGAAGTAATGGATGCAAAGTAAAAGTAGTTGGAAAATGAGAAGGACAAGCAGGGAAGAGCAGTATTTTAAAAATGAGGGAAAAGAGTTTCAAGGCATTTGAAAGTCTGTTACTCATGCTTGTTTTTTCATAGAAATTAACATTTAAGTCTTTAAAGTAGGATTTGTTTATATATTTACCTTTGGGGGGGAAAGGACAAGAGTGCTGAGTCAGCTGTACCTCTAGCCAGTTCTGGGCTGCAAAAACTCACAGAGGAAAATAAAACAGGCCAAACCCGTCATACTTGTTTCAGGAAGAGAGAGGTTATGTTTAGAGAGTGATGAGCTGGAGTTGTTTAGGGATAGTTGGACTCCTACCTATGATCTTCATAGGTTTATCCTCTCAGTTGAATCACCAAAGTCCATTTAGAAACTAAATTTTTGACAGCATCCTGTCAAAGGTAGCCACAGCTGGAAATTAATGTAGTGAAAACAGATTTTATTTGGTACTTAGTGAAAGTATGAAAAATTGCTGAGTTCCATTCCAGTCTGTGCAGAGATGATTTGGGTGTTATAAAAGAAGACTGAGGGAGAAAGAAGAGCGAGGGGCTTAGTAGAGTCAGAAAAGTAAAAAATTATAAAGGATTGGTCAGTTTAATTTTGACATCTTAAAATGTGGCTTTATCATGCTTATGGTACATCTCTCCATCTTTGTAAGTCATCTTTCATTTCTCTCATAAATTCTGAAATTTTCAATGTAGAGGTCTTGTATGTCTCTTGTGATTTTTTCCTACTTTCCTTGGAATGTTACTATAAATGGATTTTTAAAAGAAATTTCACTTTGTGTGTGCAGCTAGTATATAAATATACAGTCACCTTTTTATATTTAACTTTTGTCTTATCACCTTGCTAAATTCACAAATGCAAGTGACAGTAGGTTTTGCAGTAGATTTCTTGGTACATGATTATACCATATATGAATAAAAAGTTTTCCTTTTTTCTTTCTAGTCTGTTCCTTTTACTTCATTTGTTATTTGTTGCCTTGTATTAGTAGATAGGAGTTTGAAATATTGTTGAGTAGAAGTGGATACCATTGCCTTGCACCCTATCCTGGGTGAAAAGCATTTAGTCTTTTCACCTTTAATCATATTAGCTATGGGCTTTTATTTTCTTTTTTTCAGTACTGGGGATTGAACCCAGGGTCTCATGCATGCTAGGAAAAGGCTGTATTACTGAGCTACTCTAAGAATAGCTGGAATTAGAGTCATAAATGCTTGTGATAGTCTTCTTTCCATTTTCCATGTTGTTTTCCTCTGAGTCCCCCCTTTTTTGATACAGATCAATTTTTGTTTATTTCTCTTTTTGGAACATAAATAGTCTTTTCCAATATATTTCCAGTTTTCCTTAGATTTAGATCATCCCCTTTGGACTTGATTTCAAATTCCTGCAGAATAAATTACATTGATATGAATTGAAACCAGTTGACTCTGACAAGGGATGGAGGTATGCTCCACCTCTGATGAGGGGTAGAGGTGGCAGGGGTGCTCCTGGCTATGGGTGGAGGTGTGCTCCACCTCTGATGAGGAGTAGAGTTGGCAGGGGTGCTCCTGGCTAGGGGTGGAGGTGTGCTCCACCTCTGATGAGGGGTAGAGGTGGCAGGGGTGCTCCTGGCTAGGGGTGGAGGTGTGCTCCACCTCTGATGAGGGATAGAGGTGGCAGGGGTGCTCCTGGCTAGGGGTGGAGGTGTGCTCCACCTCTGATGAGGGGTAGAGGTGGCAGGGGTGCTCCTGGCTAGGGGTGGAGGTGTGCTC